>CAUYOR010107674.1:0-25380 GCA_963573925.1 Callimico goeldii
CTCCCCAACCCCCCCCAAAATAAATAAATAAATAAATAAATAAATAAATAAATAAATAAAATCATTTTCATCAGGAAGAGAAAATGCAGATGAATACTCAAGAACATTTTGGAACCCAGGCACAGTGACTCATGTCTGTAATCCCAGCACTTTGGGAGGCCGAGGTGAGTGGATCACTTGAGTCCAGGAGTTTGAGACCAGTCTGGGCAACATGGCACAACCCTATCTCTACATAAAATACAAAAATTAGTGGGCATGGCTGTGCGCACCTCTAATCCCAGCTACTTGGGAGGCTGAGGTTGGATGCTTGAGCCAAGGAGGTGGAGTTTGCAGTGAGCCGACATTGCACACTGCACTCCATCCTGGGCAATGAAGCAAGACTCTGTCTCAAAATTTTAAAAAGGACATTTTAAAAGACAGCAATGAGTAGGGAGTTTCTCTTACAGCTAACAAGACAGACTCCAAAGCTAAGGAATGAAAACGATGGAGCATTGGGTCAGGATTTGCTATGCCAGCCAGTGGGAACGGAGACCAGGAAGGGGGCAGTGAACATCCAAGGGACCAATAAACAGTACAAAGGGACAGAAGGAGGGGAGGAATGCTTACTCAACACTGAGACAGAGGCTGGGAAGGTGCTGGCCCAGAGCTCAGGAGCCACAGGTGAGATGCTTGCCGGCACAGACGTCCGCCTGGCCCCCATGGAAAGTCATCGAACATGGGCTCAGCCCAAGGGAAAAATCTCTCTCAGACCAGCGGTTCTCAACAGGAGACGGGACACCCAAGTTTCTCTTCAAAGAATCAGTATGTCAGTATGTTCAGCTCTCTTATTCTTTCTTTATTTTAAAGTTTAACTTCCTTGTAATTTCAGTAAACAACGTTCCCCACCGGTTCTAATCAGTAGTTCACATCTGTTCCCTCGGCCCCTGGCTCCATCCTGACTCATCCCGGTCACCTGCCCCAGTCACCTGTTCTGGTTACCTTCTTTGACCTAGGTCACCCCTGGCTACCTGCTCTGACCCGCCTGTAACCATCCTTCCCGCCAAAACACCCACCCTGCCAGTTCAGTTCGGATCCCTGCTCTCTTTAAAACAGCCAATTGGGATTAGCTTCGCTTGTGCAGTCTAACCCTAGCCAATAGGGGAACGACACAGCAGTAGAGACGACCCCCATCAGGCATAAATACCCCTCCCCACCTTCTCCACGTGTGCCCCCACCATTGCTCCATCCGTTAGCCACACCCTTCTATAGAAATAAATTACCTTGCTGAGAGGATTTATCTTCGAGCGCTAGTTCTTTTGCAGCATCGAAATTTTACTTATAACAGCACCCCAAGTGCATTGTCACATCTGGGTGGTGGGTGCTACCCATGACTGGGTGTCTCACGGATGAGGACCAAATATGCTGCCAAATACCCTACAAAGCATAGGACATCCACACACCCCACAACAAGTAATGTAATTATCTAGTCCAAAATGTCAGTAATGCCAAGGGTGAGAAACTCTCTCTAAACAAAATTCTATTCCTCACAAACCTCTGACCTATTGCAGAGGGCCTGGAAGGGCTTTGCCCCAGGCATGCCTGGCCTGGTCTAGCCTGCCAGGAGTTACCGGGACTTTCCACCTCAAGCTCCTGGAAGTGGAAACTAGGCTGCCCACCCTTCCTGCCCAGGAACTTTCTCCACTGACCTGCCCAGACCCTGGGCTTCAGCACCGCTATTCTCTCTGCCCACGCTCCCCACCCTGGGCAGGCCCTCCCTTGGCACAGGACAGGCTGCTGGCCCGGAACGCTGGGAACATTCCTGACCTTTGCTTTGGTTTCCTCCAGCTCTTGGCAGCTTCTTGCTGGCCCTTGATGCCCATGACCCTGGGCCAACTCGCTGAGGCATCCATTACCTCTGCCCCTCTGTGTCAGGCTGGCTCCATCTTTGTGCCCTCCCTTGGGGAGCCCTGCTGGGTGCTCTCATCTCCCATTGGGCTACTGAGGGGCAGGTGCCAGCTCAGAGAGAATGTGGGGCTCCTCTGGCCTGCTTTGGGCCTGCCCTTGGTCTGCTGTGGCCCCAACCTGTGGTCCCACCCAGATGGGAGGGAATGTGGACTCCTTTGGAGCTTTAAATGGAAGCGGGACGGCCTGTGCTCTCCTCTCCTCCTCCTCTCTGAATGAACCCACAATGACCTTGAACAAGGCCCTTCCCCCGTCTCTCTCGGAAATGCAAAGAAGCTGTGCCTCTGCGGCACTCAGAACGGGTGTGGTGGGAAGGCAGAGGGAGCCTGTGTGGGGGGAGGGCGCACCATTATGCAGATTGTGTGGAGTGCCTTCCCCTCCCCAGCCAGGAAACGCCCTCCCAGCGGGCCTCAAGTCTTCCTCGGGAAGGAGGGAGTGTTCTCCGCAGCCTCACTATCTGAGGCCCTGAAGCCAGCCATTAACCTGACCATTCCAGGGGAGAAACTCACAGGGTTTTATCCTTGAGTCAGAAACTGGCCTAGGCAGAGAAGCCTGAGGCTCTCTCCGCTGCCAGCCCAGAGCTGAGAATCCCTAAGCGTGGTTCTGGAAGCTTCAGCTCTGGCCAGTGGGGGCTCTTCCCTGTTCAGGCCAAGGGCTCTGTGCCTGGATGCGGGGAAAAGAGGGCAGGAACAGGTGCAAGAGATGCATCGTGGCCCAGAGAAGGCAGCCTGTGCTCTGCCCTGCTCCTGTGTAACCTCCAGCCATATGCTGAACTCGGAGCCACAAGCTCCCAGCTGGGAAAATCCCAATGCTCCTGTGTGAGGGTCAGGAAAAGCCTGCAGCCAGTGACTGGGGCCAGCCAACCTGCTGGCAGCAGCGTCCTCTACATGGCCAGGGGGACAGGACAGAGAATGCCTGGGTGGGCCCTGGCTCTCACCTGTTACTTAGGAGCTCTGTGGCCCTGGGAGGCGTCCCCACCCATCTGAGCTGTCACAGCCATGGGACAGGTGGGACACCTTGTCTGGGGCTCAGCACAGTCCCTACCACAGACTGAGTTCCACTGGGACAGCAAATCCTAGGTCTGAGGCACCCACATTCCGGACACCCCAAGCCAGGGTATGGAAAGAGCCTCTTCCTCCTGGAGTCCTACTGCTCAGGCTTCTGGCTCCATGGACTGGGCCCCTTGGGGTCCCTGGCGACTTAGGAAGCAGTTAACCCCTTCCCTCCTCCGCTGCAGGGAAGTCTGAGGACCTAATGGTTCCATTCAAACTTCTTGCTCAGGGTCTTACTGGGACCTGCATCCAGGGCCCGCCCTAGCCCTGGAGCTCTGGAAACAGATGTGAACAGCAAGTGCTGAGCAGCATGCCTGGCTCAGGCTTCCGAGCCTCCTCCTGATGGTGTGGGTGTTACCACCCCTGCTAATGGAACCCAATCCACCTCCCCTTCCCCTGCTGTAGGGACGGGAGCTAGAGCACGCTTCCGCCTCCCGGGTCACAGGAGCATTAAAAGCAATCAGCCCAGGAAGCTGCAGCGTTTCCTTCCTTTCTCACCAGCCCATCCGGGCTTGGTGAAAGAGCAGGGGCTTGCCCTGTGAAGACCGCAGCTTCTGAATGTGGGAGGGAGACTCCTGCAGGCAGGGGGCTTCCAGGCTTGGGACACCTGGGCATTCCCGGGCCAGGTCCATGCACCCTCCTACTCTGAGACCCCCTAGGGAATGACTGAGAGGCCCCTGCAGGGCTGCCTGTCAGCAGTTCCCAGACCCTCTCCTTGGGGCTAAGGGAGCAATGTCCCTCTCTACAACCAAGGGGGTGGGGAGGAAGAGGAGCAGCTCCCTCCTCCCCTCTGTCCACCGGGTCCCCTCACCCTCCCTTTCATCAACATGAGGAAGGTGGCCTGAGACTCAGTGGAGGAGCTTCCTTGGTCCTGAAATCAGAGCAAAGTAGCTGGATCTCCCCCACCAAGAATCACCTGCCCCTCCCAGCCCTGAGCAGAGCTGGGGGCAGGAGGGAGAGCGGTTTCTCCATGGCCAACTGCTCAGCTACTGCTCCCCATGCCACTGCCGCCAGCCCCTCCCTCACTAAGGGGCCTCTTGCACCTCCCTGGTCAAATCCACTTTCAGAAAAGTGCCCGACAAACCAGCAACTCAGAAGCCAAATGGGACCTATCACAGGCAGCTCCACTGTGATGGTGGCCCTCACACCCAAAATAGAAGGGTAAGTTGACACCTCTCACTCCCTAAATCCAAGTAGCTGCCCTTTGCCAAACAGGTCCGGGGGCAGGAGGGTGGGGGTAGGAGCACCTGGGGGTTGGGGCTGGCTCCAAGTGCTGCAGAGTCGAGTGTGAGCTCTGGAGTCAGACTGAGATCCTGCTCCTTAGCTGTGTGACCTTGGGCGAGCCGCTCAGCCTCTCTGAGCCTCAGGCTCCTCCTCTGTAAGTGGAGCTGTTGGAGGGATGAACTGAGACACACAGGGCAAGGTGCCTGGAACTGTAAACAGCACCTGCTGCTCTGACTGAGTGGCAGCTGGAGATGAGGGAACTTACAGGCCCAAAGCCTTATCAGCAGGAGGGGCCTGGCCGTGTACAAAGAGAGCGCTGGGACGCTGTCCTGGGTCCAGTTGCAAGACCATCCTGCCTACTTATGGGGGGCGCTGAGGCAGAGCTCCCTGGATTGTGCTCTGGAGAGCAGGGGGCCCTCTCTGCTCACTGCTGGCGGTCGGGGCCAAGTCCTCAGAGAACTCAGATCAAAATCTGAGGGCAGCCTTGCTGGGTCTCAGCTTTCAGAATTGATTTCTTTCGAAGAACAGGAGGTATGGCTAGGCCAGCTGGAAGCGGCTGCAGCCAGAGTCCCCCAGGGCCCCAAGATGGGTGATTGATGGTAGGAGCTGTGCCTCCAGGTCAGCCCCACAAGCCCCATTCCCTGCCATGGCTCAGACAGGGAACTCCCTGCCATTCTTGGGTAGACCCTGAAGCACCCAGTCCAGGCTCCTTGTTCAGCCTCTCGGCTGGCTCAGCAGATAGATAGTATTAGCCCATTTCACAGATGGGACGTGAGGTCCAGAGAGGTCCTGCTCTGTCTGAGCTGGGATCAGATCCTACCCCATGACCTCTGCCAAGGTCTAGGCCCTCTTACCGTCCAACGGGGTCCCTGCCGGTGTCCTCAGCCTCTGCCCTCCAGACCCCAGGTAGCCTGGAGCTCTGCAGATCAGAGAGCCTAGTACTGGGAGCCTGGGCCCATGCCCCTAGAAGCCCCCAGCCCAGGGGTCCCCCAAGGCTGAACAGCAAGCTCAGGATCATCTTGGTGGTGGGGCAGGCTCAGTACACGCTCAGCCTTGGCAAGTGGCTCCAGAAACCGCTAGTGACGTTGTCTTCGAGTTAAATCTCAGGAGGAAAAGAAAATACCAGGACAACAAAGAGAGGAAGTGGCGTGGGCCGGCCCACCCGATGGGTCTCGTCCGGCCCCCTGACAACCCCGCTGGCCCTACAGGGGCTGCCAACCACACAAGCCAATTCTTATCCCTGAGGATTTGGCTCAGGGACTCTGGGGATGTGGTAAACAAAGGGGGTGGCCCCACCAAATGCAACCTTATGGGACCCTGACTCCTGGGAGTCAGGAAAAGAACGTGGACTTCGAGGTGGGGCTGCAGGAAGTGGTCAAGTCCATCTCAGGGGAACTGCTGCCCATCCACGCTGCTGGCCAGGAAGTGGGGGGCACTCCATGCCTCCTCAGCACCTTCAGCACTGGGCTGTGGGGGCCAGCAGTGGGTCAAGGCTCAGAGAACGGAAGGGGCTATTCTGGGGTCACACAACATGCAGGCAGAGATCAGGGCATGGGGAAGCCCTTTGTTTCCCCATCCCTACCCCCTTGCATCTCTGCTCCTCCAACTGGTTTCACGGGAGCCCAGGGTCTAGCAGCATCCAGGATGCTGGTGGGTAGCTGCACAGCCCAGGCTGCTGGACGGTGGCCACTCACCTGACAGGCCTGTGTGGTCCTGACCCCTACCTAGGATGCTGGGGACATTGGCCAAGGTGCCTCCCCTCTCTGTGCCTGTCGGTCTAGGTGTAGCATAGACACAGCGCCCCGGGACCCAAGAGTACCCAGCCAGGGCTGCCCCCATGAGTGGGCAGGGGCAGGGCAGCAAATGAATAGGGACAGGGATGGGTCGGGAGGTGGCCAGCCCCTGGAGGGCAGGGGGCAGGAGAGCTGGGCTGAGCCCGCAGGAGCCCAGGGAGCCTGGTCTCTGCTTTCCTATCCTGGAGGAAGGTGAGGGTGAGCGAGCCTACCTCCCTCCCTCCTTCCCCACCCGCAACGCGCGCGAGGGGCTGGCTGGGCTCCAGCTGGCCTCCGCATCAATATTTCATCAGCGTCAATAGGAGGCAGCTGGGACAGCGCTGCGGCAGCACTCGCGCCAGCTCAAGCCCGCAGCTTGCAGGGAGATCCAGCTCTGTCCTGCCTGCAGCAGCCCAGCCCTGTGTACCACCATGGACGTCTTCAAGAAGGGCTTCTCCATTGCCAAGGAGGGCGTGGTGGGTGCAGTGGAGAAGACCAAGCAAGGGGTGACAGAAGCAGCTGAGAAGACCAAGGAGGGGGTCATGTATGTGGGTAAGTGGGGCATGGCAGGGTGGGACAGTGCGGTAGCCAGAGGGCTGGGTGCCCAGTTACCTTCGCCAGATCTTACTCCCCAGCCCCAGGGAGGCATTTTTGGAGGGGGCGAGGCACTGGCTGTCAAGATGGGGTCTCTAGACCCTGGAGCACCCACAGTGCCCCGTGCACACTCACGTGTGTTTGTCTCTGGTCTCCTCAGGGCCTCTGGGTGTCAGAGACTGCAGACAGGGCTGGCTACCGGTCTGTGCATGCACAAAGACTCACCCAAGCACACTAGGTTCCCCTGAGCCTGGAGTCCCTGAAGCCATGAGCAGCCTGGCGCTCAGGTGGCCCCCACCCTCTCCACACGGAAGCCACTGCAGCCAGGCCATGGGACCCACCCCATCCAGAGAGAAGGGGTGGGCTGGGGGATGAGACCCAGGCTCAGGGTTCCCTCCCGCCTGATACCCTCCTGGCTCCCTCTGAGGAAGAGGAAGGGAAGATCAAGCTGATGACTCAGCTCTCAGCCGTCCAGTCCTATTGCTGCTTCCGAGGCCCGGCCACACCCAGGCAGGGGCTGGACCCTCAGGCCGGGTCTTTCTTGCCGCCGCCCCCCCCCCCCACTTCTGTCCCCTTCCTATCCAATCATTTCCTCTAGACACAGCAGGAAGTGGTCCTCTGAATGGGCCGCTGGGCCCCCAGACACCATCCTCACCCCCCTGCGACCCTGCAGCTTGTCCAGCTGTTCTGTTGTGTTTGTCCTGACCGCCCCCAACACCTGGAGCGGGGTCTGGGCTGACGGCTCCATTTCCTCCCCAGGAACCAAGACCAAGGAGAATGTTGTGCAGAGCGTGACCTCAGGTAAGGAGCCCCGGGACCAGGGGCCAGGGGACATGGGGTAGGCCCCCTGGGGCTCCTGCATCCTAGTGCGAGGGCTCCAACCTAGAGTCCTCCCTTACCCCCAAACTGGCGTCCCAAGCCCTACAGACCCCTGCAGACCAGGAGGCTAAACTAGAATGGGCGTCCCCTTCCCCTCACCAGCATCAGAGCTGCCCTGGGGTCAGAGGGGGCCGGGGCGGTCCCAGCAGAGCCAGGGCTCTGAGCTCCTGGGAAGGGGCTGCGCGCCCGACTCTAGTAGGCCTGCCTCGGGGCCCGGCGGAGGCCAGCCAGTGTCCTCCCACAGTGGCTGAGAAGACTAAGGAGCAGGCCAACGCAGTGAGCGACGCCGTGGTGAGCAGCGTCAACACCGTGGCCACTAAGACCGTGGAGGAGGCGGAGAACATCGCGGTCACCACCGGGGTGGTACGCAAGGTGAGCCCCGGCACTCAGACCCACCCCGTCCACTCCCGGGCCCAGAGAGGCCGCTGGGGGAGACGGCATCACCCCACTCCACACCCCAGTAAACAAGATGCGGGGTCGAGGGCTGGCTTCAGTTTCAGCATCCACTCAGCGCCGGCGTGGGGTGGGGTCCCTGCTTGCTGTTTGACCTGCATTCGGGTCTGGAATCCCCACAACCACCCTTGGCGGGGGGGCGGGGGGGGACTCGGGGTCCCATCTCATGGACAAGGAAAGTGAGGCTCAAAACCACACCTTCTGGACGGCTCTCAGCATTTAGGAGACGCCACATTTTATAAGTGAAAACAGGGTCCCACACGGTGACAGGCAGCCTCCCGGCCAGTGGTCGCCCGGCCAGAGCTGAGTCACACCCGCCCCCAGGCCCCAGCCTTTCTCCTTGTGCTGGGCGGGGCTGCTGCCTCCATCTGGGAGCCGCAGGGAAGCAGCGTCCCCTGGTGGTGGGAAAGCAGAACTGGGTCTGACCCCACCCTCTGCCTCTGCCTGTGTGTGTGTGTGTGTGTGTGTGTGTGTGTGTGCACGTGTTGAGTGTGCATTTATATGAGAATGTGTGTGGGTGTGTATGTGTGTGAACGTACACGTGTGTGTGCGGCCCAACAGCAGACAGCACAGGAGCAATGGGACGCGCCCCAGGGACGGGTGTTGGCCAGGTGAGCTGTCCCTGCACCTGTGACACAGCAAGCTCTGCCTTGCACATCTTAAGCTCGTTAGTTCATTTAATAGACAGAAAAGCCCATGAGACAGGGTGTGGAAACTAAGGCCCAGGGAGATTAATGGCCCATGGCTAGTTCATGTGAGCTTGGAATTCTGAGCAGCCTGTGCTCTGAGAGACCCTGTGGCATCGTTAAGTGGTAACCTGGGCTGGAATTCTCACCTGGGGGTAGAGAGTGAGAGCAGTGTCCAGCTCTCCTACCTGCTGCAGGCCTCCTGGGTGGTGAAGTCCCAGGCTCCCAGCACTGAGAACCTCTGTGTTGGGAGTGAGTGGGTGGAAGGGTGGGGGCTTCCCTACTCCTCCTGGCTCTGGGACGACGCCCAGGTGTCTGCTTCCAGGGCCAGCACAGGGTCTTCATGTCCTTGGAGCCGGCAACTGCTCCCTCCTCTAGTTCCCCTTCCTTGTTGTATGAACTTGAGAAGCAAAAGAACCTCTCTGGGCCTCCATGTCCTCATCTGCAAGAGGCGGGTGAGCGTGTCAGTCTCCCTGGGCTGTGTGATGAGGCAGGGACATGACCCCCGTGAAGTGATTCTCCTGGCCCATGTGAGCACCCAGCAGAGGAAGGTGACCATCATCATCATCAGTGCTCTGGGCACAACACACAGAGTCCCAGGAAACCCTTCCTTCCCCAATCCCAGCAAAAGAGGCCCTGGGATGAGGGTGCCCACCCTCCCAGTGAATCCTGGAGGGGGTAGTGAGCCCTTGGAGCCACCTCAAGGGAGACTCATCTCCAGGTGACACCCAAAAACCAGTTATGACTCATCCCCCAGTGAACCATGAAAGGCCTCAGCAGAGATGGTCTGACTGCTCATGCCCCTGCCCTCATCACCAGCTTTAGGGTGGCAGGACTTGACAGGTGGTACCTGCCCTGCCCATGGAGAGCCTGGCCGACTCTAGCCAGCACAGCACTGCCCTTCTCTGCCCCACTCCGCCGAGGGGCAGGATGCCCCTGGAGCAACACAGAGGTGGCAGGACTTTCCAGAGGCAGGTGCTGAGGCCAGTGTCCAGGCCAATCATGAGTCTGGTCCTACACACCCAGCTGTCATGGCCTCTTACACAAATGTCTGGCTGGCATGGAATGCAGGAGACAGAAGACGGGAAGTGGGAGAGGGTTGTGTAACCTATGCTGGCCCTGACCAGACTGAGCCTAGAGCCTGTCCAGGAGGCAAGGAGAGGAACTCATGCTTCTGGAAACTGGAGTGGGCCTGGAGCAAGCCTGACCTGATGCCCACACCCCCCACCACTTTGAGCTTGGAGGCCCTGAGCTGCATGCCAAGCCTCTGTGGCCTCAGAGTCCCTATGTAAACCCCAATCAGCCTTCCTTGTAGGGCTACTGAGGGTGGGGTCCGACCTGAGGCTTCAGGGGCCTCTGCCCACCCTCACCCCCACTCCACCCACCCCACCCAGATTCCTCATTAATGAAGACCAACTAGGGGTTTCCCAGAGATTGGGGACCAGCTTGAAGAGTGAAGCTAGGCTCCAGGGTACTTGGTGCCCCTGGAAGGCCTCGGCATCATCAGACAGAGCCGAGCCCAGATATTGTCTTAACTGCCCATTCCCAACACCTCCAGCCCCTCCAAGTACAAGGCCATGAGGGGCCTCTGCTTCTTTTTGAGGCCAGAGTGGACAAGGCCCTGGTTGCAGGCAGCTAGGGGTCTCTGCATTCTCCACATGGTCTCAGGTCCCCTTTTCTTCCCTTCAGGAGGACCTGAAGCCATCTGCTCCCCAACAGGAGGGTGAGGCTGCCAAAGAGGAAGAGGAAGTGGCAGAGGAGGTAGGAGCTGAGCTCCTGGGGTACACCATGGAGGGTTCCTGGGTAGGGACCGCATGTCCCACAGACTCACTGCTTCCTTCCAGAGCCCACAGGGGCCTCCTGACTTTCTGTAGCCTCCACAGGGACTGTGGGCAGGGCTAACCTTGAACCTGAGTGGGAGGTCCCCACATGATGACCCTTCAGGCATGGGGCACAGAGGACAACCTTTCCCAGCCCAGTCAGGGTGGTACCTGAGGGTTGGAGCCTGGAACTGTGTGTGCAGGTCATTCTCTCTCCCAGGCCCAGAGTGGGGGAGACTAGAGGCTGCAGGCCAGCGCGGACGCCCCGAGGAGCGCTCCTCTGCCTTGGACACCATCCCCTTCCAGCACAAGGAGTGCCCACCTTGAGTGACCTGCGGCTGCCCACACTTCTGCCCTCATGCCTGACCACCCTTGGCCTGTCACCTGTGCTGCTGCACCTACCTCACTGCCCTCCCTCGGCCCGCCCGCCTTCTGGTCCTTCTGATCCCACATATGCTGCTGTTAATTTTTTTTATGATTCCAAATAAAACTTGAGCCCAATCCTGCCATGCTTCCTCTTGGTGCTGTGTAGCTTGAGAAGGGATCCCCAGGCCCCCCCAGGAAGAGGAGCAGATTCAGCCTGTTGATAGGACCAGGTACTCTATGGGACACACACAGGGCATTCATGGGACCTGTGTGAACAGGCACTGCCTTCAGGAATACCCCCAACCCACCCATTGCCTTTAACATGGAGGAGGTGGCACTGCCTTTGGCTCCCCAAGACATTCAGCAGGACTCACAGACCCATCCACAGGGACAATTTAGCTCAGCCTCGCAGTGGCCCCTGCCTGTCTGCTCCGCGTCCCTTAGGAACCTTCTGTCAGCAGGAGGTGAAGATGGGCTTCTGGGCCCAGTGTTGCACAGGGAACGGGGCCACCTAACATCCTCCCTGGGGCAGACAGTAACTTTCAAATATGGAGAAGTCTAAACCTAGTGAGGATGAAGGGCATACCCCAGCAGAGACAAGAGGTGACCTTGCGGCGCCTCCCTCCTGGCCCCACCCAGCCTCACGCTCCCCACAGGACCTGGAGCTAGGTACCCCCCTGCACCCCTCCTGCACCCAGAAGCCTGTCAGGTGCCACTAAAATCACAACAGAGACGCACGAGACGAGGCTACACGTTGAAAGAAAAATAAAAAGCAACAGCTGCTGATCTCTTCGCAGGTGTTGACTGGGCCCTGTTCTGAGCACTCGACCTTATTCAATCCTCAGAACAAACCTCTTAGATTTGTTGTAGATCCAGGTTTTGCTGAGAAGCACAGGACTGGGCAGAAGCCCAGGTGGCCCCAGCCCTGCTATGGCCACAGGGACTGCATGGGCCCCCGGGTGCTTACAATGGATTGCCCCCCACCCAACCCAAGGTTTCAAAACAGCCCCGGGCCCGCTGGCCAGTGTCCTACGTGAAGGACTGTTTGCGTCGTGCCTGGCAGACTTGTTCAGAGTGGGCTGAGCAAACAGCCCCACTGGCCAGGGTTGTTTTGAAATCTGGAGCCTGCAGGCTTGTTCAGACCAGGGTTCCCTGGGGATCCCGCCTTCCCCTTTGATAATCAGACGGCGTGGGCTCAGAGCATCTCAGTGACTTGCCCCAAGCCTCCAGGCCTGGGTATTGGAGCCAGAGCTTAAGTCCATCCACATGTGACTTCAGACACTGCCCTGTCCACAGCACCTCCCCATCCAGCCTCCGCAGTAGGTTCAAGGGGAGCCCAGTCAGGCCTAGCTGAGCTGAGCTGTATCTGTTGTCTAGTCATGGACATCCACTGGGAAGGCAGAAAGGAACAGGGGGCTGCTGGTCTCCACACCCCCAAACCGTGTCACGGGCAGGCAGGAAGGGTCTGGAAGCAACTCAGGACACTCAGGGCTGTTCCTGCTCCCCAGCCCAGACACGTGCACATAAGCAGGCCTGTACGAACCCCAGGAGGAGGCCACCTGGGCCTGGGTGTGCCCGAGAGTCCTCTGGGCTGTGAGAGAAAGCAAGGAGGGGCAAGGCCGGTCAGGTGATGGGGTGAGGGAGAGGGCACCTATGCCCAGCTCCCAGTGACTGCCTTCCCCAGGCTCCAGGGCCCTCTGCCTCTGCTGAAGAACCCTGGAGGGGTCCCTGCTGCGCCTACCACAGCCCTCCCGCAACCCCCCTCACACACACTCAGGGCTTGTTCCTGGACTCAAACATCACCAGGAAGCCCCTTCCCAGCCGTAGGCACAGCCAGTGCTCTTTGCCTTTGAACCCTCATGTGCTCTGTGCCCTGTGAGGCTGCCTCTGACCTTCCTGCAGGAGCACGATCAACTCCCCTTATCCACAGGGATACACCCAAGATGTTCCCAGATGCCTGCAACCCCAGATAGTACCGAAGCCTACATATCAGGGGTCTTCCTACACATACATCCCTACGATAAAGTTTATACATTAGGCACAGTAAGAGACTAACAATAACAAATAAGAAAACGGAACAGTTTTATAATACACTGTAATAAAAGTTATTTAAAATATGAATTCTTTTTTTTCTGGAATTTTCTTTTTTTTTTTTTTTTGACATGGAGTCTCACTCTGTCATCCAGGCTGGAGTCCAGTGACGCCACCTCTGCTTACTGCAACCTCTGCCTCCCAGATTCAAGTGATTCTCCTGCCTTAGCCTCCCAAGTAGCAGGGACTACAGGCGTGTAGCACCACGCCCAGCTAATTTTGGTATTTTCAGTAGAGACAGGGTTTCACCATGTTGGCCAGGCTGGTCTCCAACTCCTGAGCTCAAGTGATCTGCCTTCCTTGGCCTCCCAAAGTGCTGGGATTACCGGTGTGAGCCACCACACCCAACTATTTCTGTAATTTTCCATTTAACATTTTGGACCTTACTGATTGTGGTATGGGGGCCAATGGAAAACTTCCACTTTACCCTTTGAAGGTTGACTGAAAAGACAGCTCACAAAAGCAGGTTAGGAAAAATGGAATACGCATTCATTAGTGTGTGTATTCCATTTAGAATGTGAATTCCATTTTCCATGAGGAAGAAGTCAGAGTGACTGCACCACCATGAAATGGGGTATAGATGAGCAACAGGGAAGTGGGGATGATTTTAGGGGGCTGGTAAATCATTTTTAGGGGAATTCAGTGGGCTTGAAGAGCGTATAGTGGCCTCGGACAAAGCCTGTTGGGCTCACGGAGCAACAACAGTTGACAAAATCTGTCCAGGTATGTGAGCAGGCTGCAGTCTTTCTTCCTGTGACATGAGTTGTCAGAGAAAACTCTGGGAAAGGACCAGCGGTCACTGTTTTCTTCTTTGGTGGGTCCAGATTTTAGACAGATGAGGAACTTCAGAGAACAACTTCACCGTGTGCTTCGAAAGACACAAAGCATTAAGGGAATTGGGGGAGTCTGGTCAGAGAGACCTTAAGGCTTCTTCAGTTCAGAATGTCACAGCATCATACTTTGGGGTATTGGTTTCTGAGCCCCAATAGTGGGTAACTGCAGAAAGTGAAGCAGCAAATTAGCTGGGTGTGGTGGTGGGCGCCTGTAATCCCAGCTATTCAGGAGGCTGAGGCAGGAGAACTGCTTGAACCCGGGAGGTAGAGGTTGCAGTGAGCCAAGATTGCGCCATTGCACTCCAGCCTGGGCAAGAAGAGCAAAACCTTGTCTCCAAAAAGAAAAAAATTGAAACCACAGCAAAGGGGGTCCATGGTAACACCATGGCCTTCTGCCCCCACTTGTCTGAGAAGCACCAGTGCCCTGCACCCTCTCACAACGTCCACTGCTGAGTGCTGGGCACCCTTCAGCCCATTTACTCTTCACAACACACTTTGGGGAGATGCTGTGATGTGATGGGGATGTTGAGGCTCACAACTTGTCCTAAGGGTGTCTGAACCCAAGAAGTCTGAGTGCAGTGCCTACCACTAGAGCCAGGATGAGCTGTCTCTATCATCATCTGCTGGGGGCTGGCTGTCCCTCCCCACGGAGGCTGTCCAGCTCATTGCCCATGGGACCTGGAGCACAGTGGCACCAGCAGCCTGTGATAAACAGGAGCACACGAAGGCCTGCCAGGCTATCAGGCGCTACCAGTGGGATTTCAGGAAGGCTGGCAGGGCTGCAGCTGGCTGGGCAGGGCAGGGCTGAGCTGGGCTCCCGAGTCTCCCAGGCATTGATCTGGCCACTTCCAGGGCAGGGCCAAGCTCTAGGCGAGAAGGGGTGGGGGCTAGGAGGACCATCGCTGCTGCTTTGTTTTGTCTGAAACCTGCTCCCTCCCTTCCTCCACCTAATCTCACTTGCCTCTTCCCCCTGCCCAGAGTTGACCTCATCTCCATTAATTCATACCCAGCGTGTGTGCGTGTGTGTGTGTGTGTGTGTGTGTGTGTGTGTAAAGGCGTACTTCCAGATGTCTCCCTCTAGGGGCCAACCCCACACCACTAGAAGCAGGGCATGTGCCAGCAGGGCAGGGCGGTGTGGCAGAGGCTCCTCAAAGCTCCAGAATAGGGGAGATGTCGACAGAGGTGCAAGAAACAGCCCCAAACAGGAAGTGTTAGAGAGATCCAGAGACGCAGGGTGGGTGTGCACTGGCCTCCAGGCCCTGAAGGCCGACTCTGGAGTGGGAGTGCACCCCCCTGGGTGGTGCCTCACCCAGCCCCTTGTGTGCCAGGGGAATGTGTCACAAAGGTTGTTTTTCTGCCACCAGGGATGACCTTCTCCACTCAGGCTCACATCCCTAAGTCCCCTCCTAACAGCCACAAGTCGTACCCTAGCGCCTTGCCCACCCCATCTCAGGAAAGGTGACCTGAGAGGCCCAAGCTTATTCCTGCCCTCCCTGAGCCATGCTTCCTGCCCAGTTTCCTCAGGCCTCGGTGACCAATGGCAATCTCCTTGCCTGGGCTGGGCACACACACACTACCCTCTCCCCCTTGGGGCTGCATGGTCTGCAGATGCACACTCCCATGTCTCATCCTCTGGGGGGAAGGATTTACGAAGCTCTCTCTGGTTGCATCCACTGGGTCACAGTGGCTGCAGACAGAGAGCCAGTCAGCAGTGCCCCAGCAGGTGTATGGGGCTGGGACTCCGCTGTTGCCAGAGCCCTAGGGTTTACAGCCACCTAGGAAGGTTCGCAGATTCAAGTCTCTGCCACGTGAGTTTGGGTAAGACCGACCTAGCTCTCTCTCTCTGCCTGCTTCTTTCTATACACTGATGCTATTAATAAAAATACCCACTTCAAGAGATGGTTGTAAAGATCACACTAGTGACTGAAGAGCGTCAGGCAGCGCCTGGCACAAGACAAATGCTCAATAAAAGGCTGCCGCTGTCATTCGTGTCGACACCAGCCCTGTGCTCCTTACCTGGAGCTGACCCAGTGCTCACACCCAGGATCAGAAAGGAGTGTGCCCTTCTCCTGCCCCCAGCTCCTCTCTGGACCCCTGCTCCAGCCCCTCTGCAGTCCTAGCCCTTTTTCGGTCCCTGGTTCGGTCCGCCCCTTTTCCACCGCGGCCCGCCTGAGGCCAGGATGTGCTCCCAGGCCGGCGAATTCTGGAGCAGGGCCCGGCCACTCCCCGGAGTCTGTATGCCGGGAACCGCCCCGCGCCCTCTCCCCTACGCGGGGTAGGCCGGCCCTGGGGCGCCTTAAAAACCGGAGCTAGCGCTCGGCATCCCGACTCTGCGCAGGATCCAACGTCGCTCCAGCTGCTCTTGACGACTCCGCAGATCCCCCGAAGCCATGGCCAGCAAAGGGTTGCAGGACCTGAAGCAACAGGTGGAAGGGACCGCCCAGGAAGCGGGTGAGGACAGTGCGCGACCTAAGGTCCAGGCAGGGGCACCTGCGTGGACGCGCAGGCAATAGGGGAGAGTCTGCGCGGTCCGCAAATACGGGGACCGCAGCTTGGCTCGTTCCTCCCCTGAGATCCGGGGCGGGCAGGACGCCCACCCAGGCCAGCGGAGAGATGATGCCCCGAAGAGGCGGTGGAACAGAGGCTCCTGGGGAGCTCGGGCCGCGCAGCGGGCACTGCGGGAGCCCCTCCAAGGAGGCCGTGCCCGGGTCCTCAGGCGAGGGTGAAGGTCCAGGACCGGGACGCGGCGCGGCCCGCCACCACCTCCACCCGCGCGCTACCAGAGGCTGCCCCATACCCCACTAGACTTTATTTCCATCCTGCCCCCATTCCCCAAAAGTAATCATTGCCTTTAAGTCCCCACTTGGCAAAGAAGGTCCTTAATTCCTCCACCTCTTTTCTCCTTTTTTCTGGAGGTGACACGGCTGGGATGGAGGCATAGGAGATGTGAGGAGACCCCTGGGTCACCAGGGTGGTTCTTCCCGCACAGAGCCCAGGCTTTCTTAGGACTCCAGCTCCCAATCCGTCCTGCCCATATCCCAGTCAGGAGACAACATCCAAACCAACTCCTTCCTTCACCAGTGCCCCCGGGGGCCCACAGTTCCTCCCTTGAGACTAAAATGTTACCCAGGAGGCCTCTGTGTCAGGTCTCTTCCTTCTGGGCTTCACTTTCCCATCTGAGAGCTGGGTGCAAAGGATGGGCTGCTTTCTGATGGGTTAATCCAGACGAGGTCCCCAAGAGCCTATCAGCACACTTGCCTGACTAACCCTCTCTGCAGGAGGGGACTGGGTAAAGCAGGCCCTTTCCTGTTCAGCAGCAGGGAAGAGTTACAGCTCTGCTGGCCGGGGGCTGGTGAGCACCTGGAAACTCCATTCCCCACAGGCCGAAATTCTGGTCCAGAGGAGACCGCCCGGCCTTGGAAGTTTCGCCTCTTTCCTGCACTTGCCTCCTAAAGTCTTTCGCTGCCGGTCCAGAGGCACTGGCCTTGCTTGTGTGCCCTCCGGGGCAGGCCACGGGAGGGAGAAGGCGGTGAGAGCCTGGCAAAAGTCCAGGCCCAAGGGCCAAGTGGGAATTCAGGCATTTGCGCCAGGCTTCTAGGGGAGAAGCTGTAAAAGGGGGCAGGGGTCTTCTGAGCCATGCCTAGCAGCAGCCAGCAGCCGGACGCCAGCTGCCGCCTGGCCCTGCCCTGCCTTCTTCCTCTGTTCTCAGCAGCCCTGGAGATGGAAAGGGAAGCCCCTCCTCAAACAGGGGAGGAGCTCAGAGTTAGAAATAAACAAGAACACCCCAGAGGCATAGAAAGGGCTCCTGCCCCGCGCGCTGGGCGGCCCTGGGCCAGGGACTTAAGCTCCGTGGCATCCATCCCTTAGGCTGTACGACAGAATACTCTGGAGAACACATGAGGAGCATGGCAATGATGGGGCCCCTGTGGTCGGTGGTGCCTCAACAGGGGATAAAGGCCAAATCTCTCTGTTCCAGTGTCAGCGGCCGGAGCAGCAGCTCAGCAAGTGGTGGACCAGGCCACAGAGGCGGGGCAGAAAGGTCTGGTGAGGCTGGAGGGAGGCGGGTGACCCCGGCACACCTCCTACTCCCCACCCGACCCCGGGGCCCAGGCACACCCGTCTCCTTTGCAGAGCGTTCTGCCCACACTGCCCCAAACAGGTCCCCTGGGAGACCCGGGCCAGGCTAAGCCTACGTGCACTGGTTCCCCCGGCCCTGCCTGACCTGCCATCTTCCGCCCTTCCCCAGCCATGGACCAGCTGGCCAAGACCACCCAGGAAACCATTGACAAGACTGCTAACCAGGCCTCTGAGACCTTCTCTGGGATCGGGAAAAAATTTGGCCTCCTGAAATGACAGCAGGGAGACTCGGGTGACCCCCCTCGAGGTGCCATCCAACAGAGCCTGGCCCTGAGCTCCAGGCGGCCGCCACCTCCTCGGTCTGCCCCCTCATTAAAATTCACGTTCTCACCCTGTGTCTACTCCGTGACTCCTCACAAGCTAGGCCCAGTTCTTCCATGCCAAGAGCAGAGTCCCCATAGCTGGAGTCCTGGGCTCCCAAATTCGGAAATCCAAGCCGACTGTCTCCGGAATGTTTTCCATCCCGCCAAGGGCCTCCCGACGCTCCCTGACCCGAGGCTCAGCCCCCCTATCGGTTTGTGCCCCTCCCTCGTCTGACTCAGAAGCCAGCCCCCGCCCTCATTCCCTGTCCCAGGATCCCGGGACCTCCAGGGAACCGGGCAGGACTAGGCCCGCGGATCCTCAGAAGGCTCCGCTCTGGGCGGGGCAAGGGGCCCTGCAAAGGCGGGGGCCTCAGGAACTTCTCTCCCCCAGCTGTTCCTGGAGGCTGGGAACAGGGGAGACGACCCAGGGCCTCCGGACCTCAGGAGGCGGGAGGTTGTGGGGGCGACGCGGAGTGGGGAGCCGGGCTTCCGGCCCTCGCTACCCGGCCTCGGCCTACGGGGTGCCTGCGCGCCCGCCCCACCCAGCGGTGAGTTACGGGGCAGGGCCCGCGGGGCGCTTTGTTGTGTGGAGCGCTGCAGCTCGGCTTGGTCCTGCCCTGACACGCCCCTGGGAGGGGCTTCGGGGCTCGAGGCCTCGCACGTGAGCACAAAGACTGGGGGGGCGGGGCCTTGCACGTGCGCGCTCGCGGGCAGGAGACCCCTCCCTTCCGCAGCCCTTTCCTTCGGGACGGACCTGTAACTTCCGCCCCCAGAAGGTTCTGTCGGGCCGGTCTCGGATGGACTGGGGTTCCCAGCACCCCCGGCAGGTGTCCACGCGCGCGACCCCGGCCCCGGCCCCGGGTACGCCCTGCCTGTGGGTGACTCACGTGGCACTGGTTGAGCGCCGGATGAGGCCCGGCCCTGGCAGTGGGCGCAGGCTGCTGCGGCCCCTTCCTACCCGCGCCACCTCCGCCCCACTGGGCCCCTAACTGTTCCCGTCCCACAGCTCCAGGCCTTTACTCCGGCATTCACTCCACCTGCAATCGCCTCCCATCCGGACCGCGCATCTGGGGATTCTGCGTTTCAGTTCAAGCATACTGACTACGCTGCGCTTCCCAGTTCTGGGGAGATTTAACCAGCGGACTCGAGGCGCGCACCCTGCCTTCCTGGCTTCCCAGCAGGGGACGATGTCCCCAACCTGGCTGCCAGCCCAGGTGCTGCGGGGCAGGTCTGCCTAGGAGGCCGCTCCCTTCTCCAGTCTATCTCCTGCGCGGGGCACGCCTCTGCCACCCTCACCCCAGACTTGCCCCGGTTCCGCGGTCGGTTACTTGTTGCTGACTGTCCCCAAAAGGAAGATCTTTCTAAGTCTGCAAAATGTGCGAAAGTCCGTGAAGAGACACCTAGAGCAGTATGGGGGTGCGGGGTGGGAGGGCGTTTCCAGGAGCCCCCGCCTCCAGGAACGGGTCCCAGGGTCTAGAGAGCCGGCCTCGGAGCCACTCTAGGAGGCTGGTGGGGCTGGACTGGCAAAGCCCGGCATGGTTCTGGTGTACGTCATTCCCAGGTGACTCAGGGGTGAATCCCAAGGAACTGTTCACTTTTTCTTGTGAATGATCGCCTTAGGCACGAACCAGCTGTGGCCAAGGAGAGAGGTCAGGTCTGAGGCCAAGGGTCTTCTAGGAAAGGCTTTTCTTGCCTTAGGGTGGGGCGTGCTGGCTCATGCCTGTAATCCTAGCACTGTGGGAGGCTGAGACCGGGAGAATGACTTGAGTCCAGTAGGTCGGGGGCAACAGAATGAGGCCCTGTCATGAAAAATAATAATAAATAAATAAAAAGACCAGCCACCTTTCATCTTCCACTGGACATCTTGTGGCTGGAAAAGATCCCTAGAACCAGCCACTTGAAACCAGGGAGGAACATGCCTGAGGAAAAGCCCACCTGCTAATTAGGGCAGAGCCTCCTGAACCTCCAGCTTCCTACAGCACCCCCTCCCTGTCCACCTCAGCCACCTTGACCTTCCCATCATGCTCCTGCTACCTGGGGATCTTCACACCTGCTGCATTTTCTGCCTCGCATACTCTCCATAAATCACCCTTGCCTATTGCTCAGCAGCCTTGGGCATGCCCCCTGATACTCACAAATTGTATCAGGCCACGGGTGAGGTATTCTCACACCCCCTGTACCTCCTTTTTACAGTCACAATGAATTAATCCGTTGCTTTCATGTGTGCTTCTCCATGGTGGTGTTTCCTGGGGCTGGAACCAGTCCTCTCTCCTAATTAGTTCATGCCAGTGCTCAGGCAGCACTGGCTAAATGAATGCATGGAGGACTTTTGTTCTCTTGCTGGGTGACAGTGAGTTCTCATTTTCAGGTTCACCATGGAACCATCTCTTCAATGCAGCCCCTTCCATGCTGTCCCTGCCCCATGGTGCTGGCGCTCCCGTGGCGCTGTGCAATTGCCTGTTCCAATGTGCCTCTGCTCCCCAACACTGGTAGCCCTGGAGGGCAAGGCCAGGTGGGACTTGCCTTTTGGATCATGTCTGGGACACAGAGGGCACAGAGCCAGTATCACTGTAGTAGTTCCCTTGCCCCATCGCAGAGCAAGTCATACAGCCGAAACACCGTGTTGCAGCAGAGAAAGAGGTTTAATTGCAGGGCTACCAGATGAGATGGGAGAAAATCTCAAATCTCTCTGTGAGGAGTTTGGGGATAGGGTTCTTAAGAGGTTTAGAGCAGGCCAAAGGGTGAAGATTGTTGATTGGCTGAAGAGTGCAGAGTGAAATCACAGCACAGGGAGATGAAGAAACTTTTTTTTTGAGATGGAGTTCTTGTCACCAGGCTAGAGTGCAGTGGTGCGATCTGGGCTTACTGCAACCTCTGCCTCGGGGTTCAAGCAATTCTCTTGCCTCAGCCTCCCAAGTAGCTGAAATTACAGGCGCCCACCAAAACGCTTGGCTAATTTTTGTATTTTTAGTAGAGGCTGCGTTTCACCATGTTGGCCAGACTGGTCTCGAACTCCTCCTGACCTCGTGATCTGCTTGCCTTAGCCCCTCAAAGTGCTGGGATTACAGGCTGTGAACCACAGTGCCCAGCCGAAAAAACTATATTCTTGTGCTGATTATGTCTCTCTGAGCTGTTCAAACTCGTTAGGGTCACTTGTTTCACTGAATCTGAAAAACATTTTAGGCTGGGCACGGTGGCTCACACCTGTAATCCCAGTACTCTGGGAGGCTAAAGTGGTTGGATCAGCTGACGTTATGAGTTCAAGACCAGCCTGGCCAACATAGTGAAACGCCATCTCTACTAAAAATACAAAAATTGTCCAGCTGCGCAGGAGGCTGAAGTGGAGAATGGCTTGAACCTGGAAGGCGGAGGTTGCAGTGAGCAGAGATCCTGCCACTGCACTCCAGCCTGGAAGACAGACCGAGACCCCCATCTCAGAAACAAACAAACACAAAAAAACGTTTTAAGCAATTCCTAAACAAAAGCCTATGATTCTAACATCAGAAAGCCGAACTGTAGGAACAGTGGGGATGCAGATGGTCAGTATCCAGTGACAAGGGAAGTTCCGTAGAAGGAATTTGGTCAGAGCACAGCCTCATTAATGCTTAATTTAAACTATTAATGCTTAATTATAACTATATTGCTTCTGTCTAGAATGCTTGTTAACACTGTGAGGACAGCTTCACCAGAGGAGCCTTTGGGAGCCTATACTGCCCAGGCCTGTCTACACCAGGTTCATGGAGCAAGTGCTACCTAGACGTGCTGAGGAGGAAGGACTGTGGTCACACTACACCTGCTGGGTGTCGGTCAAGTCTCCAGAGATCAATTCTTCCATTAGCAATGCCACAAATAATTCCTAATTCTCCAAATTCCAGTTCCCCATCTAGCCAAACACGCAGTCACTAACAGAACACTGAGGTTCCACTTATAAATGACTGTGTTTTCAGGTGGACGTGTTCCCTTAAGCCATTTTCTCTGGATGTCGTTCCTTCCTCCCTCCTCTTCTTCACTCCCATTCTCATTCTGCAGGATGAGCTTCTTTGTATTTATCTCCCAAACATCTACCAGTGGATTTCTCAGCTTTGACCCCTGTCAGACTCTGCATGACACAGGGTGCAGATTCTTCCACTTTCACCTCCTCTCCCCTGCTCTCCCTCCCCCACATTTTAAAATGTTAGTTGTCCAATTTCTACACTGTGAGAACAAGCAGATTCACATTCCATTCCTTAACCCTGAACCACACCTTTGTTTTTGTCTTAGATTTGCAATTGAAGATATTAAAAGCTGTCTGCCATTCCTTCTGCTGAATATTTTCTGCTATCTTTCGGTTGGTTAGAATTAGTCCTGCAGAGTCTTCTGTTTTTTGTTTGTTTTTTTTCTTTGAGACAGAGTTTTGCTTTTGTTTCCCGGGCTGGAGTGCAATGGCGAGATCTCGGCTCACTGCAACCTCTACCTTCTGGGTTCAAGCTATTCTCCTGCCTCAGCTTCCGAGTAGTTAGGATTACAGAGGTCGACTGCCACATCCGGCTAATCTTTGTATATTTGGTGGGACAGGGTTTTACCATGTTGGCCAGGCTGGTTTTGAATGCTTGACCTCAGCGATCCACCTACCTTGGCCTCCCAAAGTGCTGGGATTACAAGCGTGAGCCACCACGCCTGGCCCAGAGTCTTCTCAAGAATGAAATAGTTACAGATGATAAATGTTTACAGAGATAAGCATCTGAGATCTCAGTTAATAATTTTTATAGGTGGGTAATGGTTCCATGAGGGTTCATTATAGTCTCCCGGGTTCGAGCGATTCTCCTGTCTCAGCGTCCTGTCTTAGGTCATGCTTGTAGCTGGAATTCCAGGCATGTGCCACCACACCTGGCTAATTTTTGTATATTTAGTACAAACAAGGTTTCACCATGTTGGCTAGTCTGGTCTTGAACTCCTGACCTCAGGTGATCTGCCCACCTCGGCCTCCCAAAGTGCTGGGATTACAGGTGGGAGCCTCTGCACTCGGCCCATTATATTCTATTTTTGTGTATGACATTTTCTATTTTTAAAAAGGTAAAAAAGTTAAAAAATTTTTAAAAAGAAGGGCTTATATAAACAGTATTCTGGTTTTTAAATGTTTGGTTGGTATTGTTAGTCTGTAGCCTTTAGACTTTACCCCTGGCTGGGTTTGAGGTTTGTGGCTCCTTCTTCAGCTTGAGCGTCTTCTAGGTGTGGCTGTACTGCCTTCTGGCATAGAAGGTTGAGCAGGCCCTACCTGTGTGATGTCCACTGAAACTTCTTTTTTATTATTTATTTATTTATTATTTTTTTGAGATGGAGTTTCGCTCTTGTTACCCAGGCTGGTGTGCAATGGCGCGATCTCGGCTCACTGCAACCTTCGCCTCCTGAGTACAGGCAATTCTCCTGCCTCAGCCTTCCGAGTAGCTGGGATAACTTCTTTTTAAAAAAAATTTTTATTTTAGGCCGGGTGTGGTGGCTCACATCTGTAATCCAAGCACTTTGGAGGCCAAGGCGGGCGGGTCACCCGAGATCGGGAGTTCAAGACCAGCCTGACCAACATGGTGAAACCCCATCTTTAAAAAAATAAATTTTTATTTTAACTTATTATTTATTTTGAGGTGGGGGGTCTCACTATGTTGCCCAGGCTGGTCTCAAACTTCAAAAGTCCTCCCACCTTGGCCTAACAAAAGTCTGGGATTACAGGTGTGAGCCACTGTACCAACCTCCTACTGGATTTTTTTTTTTTTTTTGTAGAGACAGGATCTGGCTCTGTCACCCAGGCTAGAGTGCAGTGGCCTGATTATGGGTTCCTGCAGCCTCAAACTTCTGGGCTCAAGCGATCCTCCTACCTCAACCTCTCAAGTAGTTGGGATTACAGGTGTGTGCCACCATGCTCAGCTAATTAAAAAAAAATTTTTTTGAAAGGTAGAGTCTCAGTATGTTGTCCAGGCTGATGTCAAACTCCTGGGCTCAAGAGATCCTCCCACCTTGGCCTCCCCACAACACTGGGATTATGGACATGAGCCACTGTGTCCAGATCCCCACAGGAACTTTCTAATAAGCAACATGATTTTTCAGGCTTGCTCTCTTTCTTTATGTTTGAAGTACAATAATTTCTTTAGAGTCTGTCTCAGAGGTTATGGTTATGGTTCACTGTTCCCTGGTGTGCAGTTCGCCCTTTCAATACCAATTCAAGGCCAGGTGTGGTAGCTTAGGCCTGTAATCCCAACACTTTGGGAGGCTGAGATGGGAGGATAGCTTGAGCCCAGGAGTTCGAGATCAGACTGGGTGACATAGTGATACCCCATCTCTACAAAAAAACAGAAAAGTATCCACGTGTGGTGGTGCATGCCTGTAGTCCCAGCTACTAAGAAGGCTGACATGGGAGGATTCCTTGAGCCCAGGAGTTGGAGGCTGCAGCGAGCCATGATTGTGCCACTGCACTGCAGCCTGAGTGGCACAGTGAGATCCTGTCTCAAAAAAAAATTGTAGGCCAGGTGTAGTGGCTCACGCCTGTAATCCCAGCACTTTGGGAGGCCGAGGCGGGTGGATCACGAGGTCAAGAGATCGAGATCATCCTGGCCATCATGGTGAAACCCTGTCTCTACTAAAAAATACAAAAATTAGCTGGGCATGGTGGCGTGAGACTGAGGCAGGAGAATTGCTTGAACCCGGGAGGCTGAGGTTGCAGTGAGCCAAGATCGAACCACTGCACTCCAGCCTGGCGTCTGGTGACAGAGCAAGACTCTGTCTCAAAAAAAAAAAAAAGTTGTATATATGTATTTGTATATATATACATGTATGTGTTTATATATATGTGTGTGTGTGTATACATATATATCCAGAAGACAGATTGTTGGATCATAAATTAGCTCTAAATTTAATTTTTGGAGGAATCTCCATATTATTTCTCTTTCTTTTTATTTTTTTTTTTCCTTGAAATGGAGTCTTGCTCTGTCACCAGGGTGGAGTGCAGTGGTGTGATCTCGACTCACTGCAACCTCTGCCTCCCGGGTTATAATGGATTTGGTAATGATGGAGGCAATTTTGGAGGTCGTGGAAGCTACAATGATTTTGGCAGTTACAACAATCAGTCTTCAAATTTTGGACCCATGAAGGGAGGAAACTTTGGAGGCAGAAGCTTTGGCCCCTATGGTGGTGGCGGCCAATACTTTGCCAAACCACGAAACCAAGGTGGCTATGGCGGTTCCAGTAGCAGCAGTAGCTATG
>CAUYOR010107679.1:0-29495 GCA_963573925.1 Callimico goeldii
CCCAGCTAATTTTTTGTATCTTTAGTAGAGACGGGGTTTCACCATGTTGACCTGGATGGTCTCGATCTCTTGACCTCGTGATCCACCCGCCTCGGCCTCCCAAAGTGCTGGGATTACAGGCTTGAGCCACCGTGCCCGGCCCCACCCCTTGCTTCTTGAGTTTGGGAACCTCAGTTGTCTCTTGCTTATGCAGCTATATTTTTACATATTGAGATTTTCATAGGTTGCCTCTCTCCCTTATTTGTTCCTCCTTTTTCCTCTCCTTTAAACAAAGAGTTAGCTCTGAACTAGAAACCTTGAGGAAGGTCTTAGGCAGAGCAGAAGGCAGAAGGAGGCAAAGCTTTCTGGCTTTTGTTTTCTAAAAACCCAAGGATCCTGAGGGAAAATTAGGGGGGTTGCTAAGGAATAAAGAAGGGAAGAAGTGGATTTGCAGGTATTGATGATGTTTAGGGACAAAAATAGACCTTCTTGGTGGGGAAGAAGAAGAGAGAGGCGTGAGGGTCTCTGATCAGTGGGGAGCATGGTTCTGCTTCCTGAGAGATGGCAAGTCCCAGGAGGGAATCGGTGCTGGCTTGTGACTACAAGGAGACTCACAAATGGTGTCTGAATCCCAGACATGACATGAAGATAATAGCATTACTGGACCCAATGGGACCATGTAGGCAGGGCCTACATGGTTGTCTCAGTGGCACCACATGTCTGATTAGAAGCACACTGCCACCCCCCACTATCCCTCTCCCCAACAGTGATCTTGGCACTAGGTGAGACCCTGGAGCTGTGTGGCACCACCCCAGCTGCTGAAGGAGGGAAGAACTCGGGTCAAGTCTCAGCTGGATAGAGTGTGGCTGAGCCTCAGTTAAGTAACTTGCCCAAGGCATACAGCTGCCAACAAGTGGCAGAGCTAGGCCAGGTCTGTCTGTGTTAGCATCCATGTGTTTACGCTGCAGGATTGCAGAAATTCTGTGCCTTTGTACCTCCATCAGTTCCCCGAGGAGCAAATGATACTCTTTTGCCCTGAGGCATGAAGGTAGATCAGACACTGTTTCAAGTGATCTTTCATCCAAGGCAGCTGTGGAGTGACAGAGCCCAGGCAGGCTGGCACAACCTCCAACTCCCCAAGACTTCCCCATACTCACAGAGCCTTGCAGCAATGCCAAGCCTCAGGTTCCCCATCTGTGAAATGGAGGTGCAACACCTACTCACTTCACGGGGCTCCTGGCGAGCATAAGAGGATGGAGTTGAAATAAACTACACCATACAAATGTCTCCGTTTAGCAATGAAGTCAGGAAGAACAATAACTAGCACTTCAACCAGCCCTGAGGCCCTGCTGGACCTTTGAGCGAGATTAATTCCTGGAGGCGGAGCTCTCTGGTCCCAGCCAGTGCACAGTCTGTTCCCTTGCCTGGAACATCTTGTCCCACCCTCCCCTCCCTACTTTTCCTTTGCAAACTCCTACTGATCTTCTGGTCTCAAAAGAAGATGTCACCTCCTCTGGAAGACCTTCTTGGGCCATGCTCCACCTAAACATCTGAGTGACACACCTCTTCTCTAAGCAATCCCGCCATGCACTGCTCCTTGAGCACTGAAATCACCACTCACCAGCCCATCAGCCCACTCCTCTCCCCCTCAGGCTTCCCCCAACTACACTAGAGACCTCAGCGAGGGTGAGGGCTGTGTCTTGTTCATGGTTATATTTCTAAGCTCTAGAACATGACCTCACACATAAGGGACATTCAGTATTTTAATATTTGTTAAATGAAGAAAGGTACAAATACGCCCTCTGAGTCATCAAAGACAGATGCATTTACGGCCCTAATAATTTTTCCTTTCCTTTTCCTTTCTGTTCTTTCTTTTCTTCTTTTCTTTCTCCTTCCTTCCTTTCCTTTCCTTTCCTCTTTTCTTTTATGAGACAGGGTCTTCTCACTCTGTTGCCCAGGCTAAAGTACCGTGGAGTGATTGTGGTTCGCTGCAGCCTCAACCTCCCAGGCATAGCAATCCTCCCACCTCAGCCTCCTGAGTAACTGGGACTATAGGCTTGAACCACCACTCTTACTAATTAAAATTTCTTTTTGGTAGGGATGGGGTCTTATCATGTTACCCAGGCTGGTCTCCTAAGCTAAGCAATCCTTCTACCTCGGCCTCCTAAAATGCTTGGATTACAGGCATGAGCTACTACGCTTGGCACAAAATAGTTTTGATGCCAAGTGTATTTCTTTCTATCCTTATTTCCTGAAAATTGGTAATCCAAATACAGCTTAAATATAACGTAGCTAGCCCCCACCACCTGCAAGTAGATGACTGAATCATCAAGCCCTCCTCAGCGGGCTTGACATTTGTTAAATGAAGAAAGGTACAAACATGCCAAATAGTAGACATTTCCTTGACCAGAGTGGGGGCAGAATTAACTGCATTAAAGTCTTTTTTTTTTTTTTTACCATGAGCCAGAGCTGAGGGGTGTTCTATGTTTAGCAAAATATAGAATTTTATAAGAAACAAGTCTTTACCTCTTGAAAAATTATCAAGGGCCAGGTATGGTGGCTCACGTCAGTAATTCCAGCATTTAGTGAGGCTGAGGCAGGTTGGAGTTTCCCTTGATGCCAAGTAGAAATGGGACACATTGCTTCCTTCACGTATTATGCTCTCTGAGTCATCAAAGACAGATTCATTCATGGCTCTAATAGTTTATTTTTTTCTTCCATTTTTTTTTTTTTAAGACAGGGTCTCACTCTGTCACTCAGGGTGGAGTGCAGTGGAGTGACCGTGGTTCACTGTAGCCTCAACCTCCCAGGATCAAGCCATACTCCCCCCTCAGCCTCCTTTTTTTCTTTTTCCTTCTTCTCTTGTCCCACTGATCACAAAACCCACACCACTATCTGACTGATGATATACTGCTTAACCCTGAGGCTTTAGTCATATAAAGAAAATAACTATTCTTCTGCGCTTTCATGTCTAACCATTCCTTTTACTTAAAGAATTCCAGAGACTGGGCTCGAGAGAGTCAGATATCTCATCAAGGTTGCACCATGTCCCACCTAGGGCAGGAATCCTGAATAACTGATTTACAGCCTTGTTGCCTCTGGCCATACCACCAGGTGGCCCATTACTCAAGATAACCATCACAGTCAGATGTGGTGACCTGCACACTCTACCCATCATGTGCACTGCCCAGCCCAGCCTGCATACCTTACCCCTGATGTCTCTTCCTACTCTCTGTCTAATAAAAAATTCCCACCAGCCTTTTCCGGTAGTCAGCTGTCGGATCCTTTCCGCTTCCCCTGTCTCCCCCGTGCTTGAGCACAAGCCCTGGAATAAAAACCTTGCCTGGGAAATCTGCTTGGTCCATGTTAAGTTTCATTGCATGGGGAGGCAAAGAGCCTGTGGTCTGTTACAGCTGGGAGTTCAAGATGAGCCTGGGAAATCATGAGACCCCTGTTTCTACCAAAAAGTTAAAAAATTCGCTGGGTGTGGTAGCACACAACTGTAGTCCTAGCGACTCAGGAGGTTGAGGAAGGAGGATCACTTGAGCCCAAGAGTTTGAGATCAGCCTGGGCAACACAGCGAGACCCCTGTTTCTACAAAAAAAATTTTTTAAATAGCCAGATACAGTTGGCTAGGACACACAGCTGTAGGCCTAGTTACTCAGGAGGCTGAGGCAGGAGGACCACTTGGGTCCAGGAGTTCGAAGTTATAGTGTTCTATGATCTCATGACTGCACTCTAGCTTGGGTGGCTGAGTGAGACTCTGACTCTAAAAAAATAAATAAATAAAACAATCAAGGACCAGTCTATGTGAAGTATATTAGTCTGTTCTCACATTGCTATAAGGAAATACCTGAGACTGGCTAATTTATTTAAAAAGGAGGTTTAATTGGCTCATGGTCCTGCAGGCTAAATAGGAAGCATGGTGGCATCTGCTTTTGGCGAGGCCTCAGGGAGCTTACAATCATGGTAAAAGGTGAAGGAGGAGATAGCACTTGACATGGCCAGAGCAGGAGGAACAGAGGGGCAGAAAAAGCTACACACTTTTAAGCAACCAGGTCTCACACTTTTAAGCATCATACCTCAAGGGGGATGGTGTTAAATAATCAGAACCTACCCCCATGATCCATTCACCTCCCACCAGGCCCTACCTCCAACATTTGGGATTACATTTCTTTTTATTTATTTATTTTTTTGGATACAGAGTCTCGCTCTATCACCCAGGCTAGAGTGAAGTGGCATGATCTCTCTCTGCAACCTCTGCCCCTCGAGTTCAAACATGTTAAAGTTAAATGTGCACTCTGAATGGAGAGACTCCCCCAAACAGGCTTTGTGTGAGCAACATGGCTGTTTATTCACTTGGGTGCGGGCAGGCTGAGTCTGAAAAGAGAGTCAGCGCAGGGCGGTGGGATAGGAGTTGGTTTTATGTGTCTGGGGTTGGCAGTGGAAAGTTACAGAAGTTACAGTTCAGGGCAGTTTTTGCAAGCTGGGATGGGGTCGTACAGTCTGGAGTCACGACGTTAACCAAGGTCAATTACAAAGTCCAGTTGCCTTATCAGGTGAGGTGGGAATAAGGAACAATAGAAGAATGTCTCGAAGTTAATTAGGTGCCACAGGGGTTAATCATTTATTCTCCTTTTGTGGTTTTCCAGTTACTTCAGACTTTCTAGTTCCAGGAACTCATCTGAAGTATACGTTCAGTTCATAGAGGTTACCATGCCATCCATGGAGCGGTCAGACTTTACAAAACACTTCTCCTGACTCAGCCCCCAAAATAGCTGGGACTACAGGTACATGCCACAATGCCCAGCTAATTCTTGTATTTTTAGTAGAGATGGGGTTTTGCCATGTTGGCCAGGCTGCTCTCAAACTCCTGACTACATGTGATCTGCCTGCCTCCAGCCCCGAAAGTGCTGGGATTACAGGCATGAGCCACCGCACCCAGCCAGGGATTACATTTCAACATGAGATTTGACAGCGACACTCATCCAAACCATATCACGAGGCCTGATACCAAGAGGTATGAAATGGCTAAGGTAATCTGGAGTCTAGATTCTAGAGACCTCGGCCTTCAATTGCTCACAGTCTTATAATGTGAAAAAATTGCCCAGGTTTGATGTTTCACTCCTGTAATACCAACACCTTGGGATGCTTGGGCCCTGGAGTTCAAGACCAGCCTGGCAACGTAGTGAGGCCCTGTCTCTATTAAAAAATAAAAATTAAAAAAAACTAAAAACAGAGAGAAAAGGGAAATAATAGTGTGTCAGTCCTAATTCTAACCCTCGCTTTTGCTCAATTTCACAGATTTGTGTTGTGCTCCCCTTTTTACCTCAAGGTGGTCAATGAGAAGTTAATGAACTAAGAAGGCAGCCAAGCCCTAAACCAGCAACTGCCCTAAACACTGATGAGACCTGGGGGCCATGGACATTTTGCAGTGAATGATGGGGCAAATTTAGCCTTATTCACAGTAAATAGAACTAACTTAAAATGTATCCTATCCTACCATGACAAGCAGCTGGGCCAATAAAATTACAAATTGCCACTTAGGCTAATGTATTTTGTTTGCCTGACACTCTCTGGAGCTGTTAGTCTCTCTGCCGGAGATGAGTGCTATTTGGGTTTTGTCTTAGGCTGAAGTAAGAATGAGAGGTCTCCTATAAAGTTTTAGATGGCTGGTGGCAGAAGACAGTTGTAATCTCTTCAATACCCAGGGCACTCTGGGCACAAATTACGTAGTTTTTTGCCCTAAGAAAAAAATGGACCTAGAAATGTAGGTTTTTTATTTTGGTCTGGCTTTCATATCTCCCATATTTTTATTTTGTAGAAAAATCTTTGATAAGTCCAGAGCTGGGTATCTGGAGCAAGCTGAGCCAATGAGCATCTTCCCTGGCAATCTGGAATCAAGACTGAGAGATTCCAATTTCCGTGTGGCTGGTTTATAGACAGAACTTATAAGCTCAGGATCTGGAAATGGTGATTTCCGCCCCACTGGGGAGCAAAGAGAACCAGAATGTAGTCAGAAAAAAGGAAAGACGGAGGGGATGAGAAACGAGGGATTATTTATTACCTTTATTTTTAATATATTTACATTTATGTAATTTAATTTTAACAATGGCTATGTTTCATAACCGTCTGGCAGAATTCCTGTAAATTTGATCCTCTGCTTTTGCAAACTGGTACATGCTGGCTCCGGCACACTACTGATTGAGATGAATGTTTGTTGGTCAAATTCAAATACGGGGTTAATATTATAGTTAATGTAGAGCAATTAACCCCTCATTGCCAGCCCTTGATGCATACATTCCTGTGCTATTGTCCTTAACTTAGAACCATTTCAGTCCCCACTTGGCAGCTGCTCTAAATCTTTACCCATCCTCCCTTCAGAGGAAGTGATGACCTGCCCCTCTCTAAGCCCCTCTCCCTAACCCCCAGCTGTGGCTCGTGGCCATCCCCTCCAGGACCTCAGAACTTTAACTGCAGCCAGCACATCCCAACCTGAACTCATTATTTCCTGCCTGAACTTGCTCTTCCTCCTGCTTCTCTACCTAGTTTACACCCTAACCACAAAGAACTATTTGTTCCCTATCTCATCGAACAGCATCTTAATTCACTCTACCAAGTTTGAACTCTTAGTGCAAGATTAGTTCTCAATCTTGACTTCATTCAAAAATATATGCAAGCCTGGGCAACATAATGAGACCCTGACTCTACAAAAAAAAAAAAAAAATTAGCCCGGCATAGTGGCACATGCATATATTCCCAGCTACTAAAGAGGCTGATGTGGGAGGATTGCTTGAGCATGGGAGGTTGAGGCTGCAGTGAGCCGTGATCGCACCACTGCACTCCAGCCTGAGCAACAGAGTCAGGGGATGTCGGAAGGGAAATGTGTGGTGGGTACCACAGGCAGCGAATCAGAGTTGAGTGGCCTGAGGTGTGCATGGGCTTTGTGGGGAGGGGAGGTTTAAAGGATTCCTAGGTGATTCTAATGCACCGTCAAGTTGCAAACCACTGTTATAGGTTAGATAAATGCTCCCTCTCGGCATTTATTATTTCAGTTGGTTGCCAAGAGCAGTGCATTCTGCCTCCAAAATGTGTCCGTCTCTCCTGCCCTTTCCCCTTCCCTGCCTCCCCAGCACTGCCATAATGGCTTCGTGGCTCGTCTCCCCCCAGTCAGTCTCTGCCCTGCAGTACATCCTCCTTCAACTGCCAGAGTTGTCTTTCCAAAATACAGGTCTGGTCATATCTGACATCCATTGAAAAGCCACTATAGTGGCAAGCATTTGCTCCACAATATTTAGATGCAAGAAACATCACATCTCGTTCTCTTTTTAAATCAAATTAAATGAATTTTGAGTACCCATTTTTCAGGAGAGCAGACTATTGAGGGTTTTCCTTCCTAGAATTGTACAGGAATTCCAGGAGGCTAAAAAGGCCAGAAGGTTTAGAAAATGCCCCTCTGGGTCCGTGTTGATCACTGCCCAGATGTTCCTTGTCCAACTTGTGAGGCAGCTCCATTCCCTCCGGCTCAAGCAGGGCACAAATGTCTTTCACTCACACTTTGATTCCACAGTGTCAGAGGTCCAGTTTTCCTAGGCCCAGCTAGACATAGCTACCCTCAGTCTGGGGCATTGTGTAACAATAGATGTTCAGGAATCCACCGCCCATGGACCCACTACCCCTAAATACTAAGTCCCTTCCCTATCTTGGAGAAACTGACTCTGCCTCAGCATCATTGGAAGTCTTCCTTCTCCCAGAGGAATGGACTTCAGAGCTAAACAAAGTCTTATTGGCAGAAGCGCATCTGGCCTGGTAGTCTGAAGCAATCCTCTTGGCCTAGAGGAGAGTCCTGGTCCTGGCCCTGACCCTGGCTACCAGGGCTAGTAGCCCTCCTCTTATTCTAGGCTTTTCTTGCCCCTCCCCCTCCCATCATCTTATCAACACATTCCTTGATTATTTAACCCAGCGGGGTTACGAAATAATAGAAGTAAGGTGTGGCACAGTCAATGATTAAACAATCTTATTGCTGGTTGGTTACATAGTTGCAGAAACCAGCATCAACCCCCAAAGAGCTCATAGTGGGTGAATTTGGGAGGAGCTCCTCTAGTCTATTCAGTGTCACTCAGCATCCCCCTTGGCCACTTCCAGCTGTGCTCCATGGGTACGCAGGGAACATAATGAGCATAATGAATATAATTACTTCCCTAACCATGCACCAGCTTACAGTCTCCGTGACTTTGCTCATGCTGATCTCTCTGCCTCCAATATCTCCTCCTCCTCCTTTATATACCTGGGGAGCTCCTATTAATCATTTAATATCCACTTAAATGTCACCTTCTTCAGAAGCCTTCCAAAATCATCTCCTCCAAATGCTTGAGTCGTACCTTTATCTCAGGTCTTACCATGTTACTATCACTGATATTATAGGTGTCACACCTCCCCACAACCCAAACAATGTGCATTTCTTACACTGGTGAATTTGTCGTGGGTAGGAATTGTCTTTTAAATCTTTATATCTTCAGCACCTTCCACAAGTCAGACATGAGATGAATTCCTAGAATTTTAGAGCAATAGGGGACCTTGGAAGTCATATCATCCAGTGGTTTTCCAACTCTTGTTTCGGTTCTGCAATCCCTCTTTTTCAAACGTCTTACACGGCAACCCCATATTTAAGCAGATGAGAGTAGAGGCTCTCTAGTTAAAGCAGGGAGGACATGGTGTCAAGAGAGGTCTAGGGACCCACCTCTACAGATCAAAATAGAAAACCACAATCTAGCCCAGTGCCTTCATTTTGCAAATAAAACAACCAAAGCCACAGGCTTCTTTCTTTCTTTTTTTTTTTTCTTGAGATGGAGTCTCGCCCTGTTGCCCAGGCTGGAGTGCAGTAGCGCCATCCTGGCTCACTGAAACCTCCGCCTCCCGGGTTCAAACAATCTTCCTGCCTTAGCCCCTTGAGTAGCTGGGATTACAGGCACATGCCACCATGCCCAGCTAATTTTTGTATTTGTAGTAGAGACAGAGTTTCACCATGTTGGCCAGGCTGGTCTTGAACTCCTCACCTTGTGATCTGCCCGCCTGAGCCTCCCAAAGTGCTGGGATTACAGGCATGAGCCACAGCAGCCTGCCTGCCACAGGACATTTCTACTTCAGGTAAATCTATTCCACTCTACACCTTTAGAAAGTTGCCCCCTTGGCCGGGCATGGTAGCTCACACCTGTAATCCTAGCACTTTGAGAGGCCAAAGCAGGCAGATCAGCTAATGTTAGGAGTTTGAGATCAGCCTGGCAAACATGGTGAAACCCTGTCTCTACTAAAAATATAAAAAATACCTGGGCATGGTGGCATTCCCCTGTAATTCTAGCTACTCAGGAAGCTGAGGCAGAAGAATTACTTGAACCCCGGAGGCGGGGGTTGCAGTGAGGCGAGATCACACCACTGCATTCCAGCCTGGGTGACAGAGTAAGACTCCATCTCAAAAAACAAAAAGACAGAAAGTTGTCCCTTTATCCTCTCCAGTATTACAGAGTCATCACAAATTCATAAGAAGAATAGACAGCCCCTTTTGAAAGTCTTTGTAGAATAAACAATTTCCTGTGCCATGTACTGTACATCCTATTAGCCAATTCTTCAAGGGAGGTGTTTATAGACAAGTTATTACTTTGTCAGGATTGCAAAAACACGTATGGCAATTAACCGGAATTTTTTTTTTTTTTTGCTTTAAAATTTTCTTTCCCTATAATATTGTGTGGGTGTTTGTGAAATTAAATGAGTTGAGTTGGTGCCACACAGCTCTGCCAGTGTGCCTCAGTGAGACATTTCAACCTGCAAAAAGGCTCTTCCAGGCTAACGATCCCCAGGAAGGATCTGTAGTCTCTCATTACAAGGTCCAGTTGGGTTTTTGTTGTTGTTTTAAAACAACGCCAGGAAGCTACCCAAAGTACTCCCTTTAGAAGTGGAATCAGTGACATGCAATTCCCTTTACTTACGAAGTCACATGCTGCATAATGACATTTCAGTCAACGATGGGCCACATATACAATGGTGGTCCCCTAAAATTATAAATACATTTTTACAGTACTGTTTCTATGTTTAGATACACAAATACTTACCATTGTGTAACAATTGTCTACAATATTCAGTACAGTAACATGCTGTACAGGTTTGTGTCCTAGGAGCAATAGGCTAGACCATATAATCTAGGTGTGTAGTTGGCTAGACCATCTAGGTTTGTCTATGATGTTTGCACAAGGATGAAGTCACCTGACACCTTTCTCAGAAATGTGTCCTGCTGGTTCAGTGATGCATGGCTGTATATATCAAGTCTTGGACATTGTTACTTTCACGTTTAGTGTGGTTTTTTTTTTTTGAGACAGAGTCTCACTCTGTCACCCAGGCTGGAGTGCAGTGGCTGGATCTTGGCTCACTGCAGCCTCCACCTCCTGCGTTCAAGCGATTCTTCTGCTTCAGCCTCCTGAGTAGCTAGGATTACGGGGGTGAGCCACCATACCCAGCTAGTTTTTGCATTTTTAGTAGAGACAGGGTTTCTCCATGTTGGCCAGGCTGGTCTCAAAGTCCCGACCTCAGGTGATTCACCCACTTCCGCCTCCCACAGTCCTGGGATTACAGGCGTGAGGCCAAGCCTTGGGCGTTTTTAAATTACAGGGCAAGCTACAGGGAATTCTCAGGATCAGATCACAATTGCCTGGAGTAAATGCATATTGTGAATTCCTGGGAGGGGATACTGTCATTCTATCACATTCACAGGCCTTTGTTCTTCTCCTTTTCTGCCATCACTGCCAGGAATCAGGCCCCAGCATCTTTCAGGTGGGCTATTGCTGTTGCCTCCTAAAATGTTTCAGTAGTTAGTTCCAACCTCTCCAACCCATCTTTTGTGCTGCTGCTAGATAAGGCTTTTGCAAACACATGTGTATTCTTGGGAAGAAGTAGTGACTAAAAGGAGCTCCTGGGACATTGGCCTTGTTCTGTTTGTTCTGATTTTTTTTTTTTTCCTTGATTTGGGTTCTCGGGTATGCGGATGTGTTGACTTTATGAAAATTCATCAAGATGTAGATTATGATTTGTGTACTTTTCCATCTGTATATTTAAATAAAAGTTTATTTAAAAATGAAAGTGCCCCTGATCACATTACAGTCCAGATCAAAAATCATTTGCATTTTCCCACCACATACAAGATCAAAGCCGGCCTCCTCAGCCCATCAGAGCCTTTCCAGCCTCATCCCTCCGCTCATCCATCCGGAGCTCTAGACACACTGAGCTGCTTCCTCCATGCTTCCTTCTATCTAGAATGTCATTTCCTACTTCTCCAACTGGCTAAATTCTTCCTAGTCCTTTTTTTTTTCTTTTTGGCCTGCAGTACTTTCTCTCTGAAGCCTGCCCTGGTTCCTTCTGGTTAGATACCCCTCCTCAGAGTTCCCACTGGTCTTCGTGTATTACCCTATCATAGCTGGCTTATCTGTCTTGTTAGATTGTGATCCAGAGACATTTCCATCATCTTTGTGTCCCAGGATCTGGCACACAAATGTTTGTTGAATGTTGTAGGATAAATGATTAAATATATGAATAGATACAGCTGTCTTCAGTTCCCTTGGACGGTAAGCGTTATAAGACCTTTCCTTGGGCCAGATGATTGGGGATACCGGAATGGAGTTACGGGCGTTTGGGAGGCGGTAGAGAGTCTGTAGGAAGTCGGAAGGTTGATTACAGGCACTGTATTCAGACGGGAGGAAGGCGGGACTGATGGGAGGTACCAGGGAAACACCCACCAGCAGAAGCCACTCTGAAATCACCATGTCCGCCCACTTCCAAACCAGCTCTTCTCTGGACTTCCCTCTTTCGGTTTCTAGGACTGCCATCCTCACGTACACAAGGCACCAAAGCGCTTCCTCTTTTTTCTCTTTTTTGCCCTCTCCACAGTCAATTTGCTGCTAACTAAATACCTCTCAACTCCATCCTCCTTTGATCCCATTGCCAGCCCCTATGTTAAGGCACCTAGCATTTCTTACTCTGATAGTTCTTAAGTAGTCTCTCAATCAGGATGTTTTGGGAAACAGAAGCCGGTAATGGAAATGGACTAATTTTTTAAAAAGAGACAAAGAGAAAGGAAAAAGGCTGGCCGGAAAGATTTACTCAACTATTTCAGGGATGACCTACGAAACTTCAAAACACATGTTAGAGTCAAGGGCAAGAAAGTCGCTCCAGCTCTTCGGTGCATCTCTCTGTGTGCTTCTCAGGGGTTTTAGTCTGTACCTTTCTCCTGTTACTCAGACCCCATGGTAGAAAACATGGCCATTACTCCACAGTTAAAGTTTTACATCCGCATTCAAGAGACCAGACCTGACGGGGGCTGAAATCTCCTTGGCTCAATTCCAAATCCTCATGTAAGGGACTCTGACTGGCCCAGCTGTGTCAGTCCCCTACCTCTGACTGAGCACCATTGCTATGTGGATGAGGCAGGACCATTCTTAGAGAATAGGATCGGGACAAAACACACACACACACACACACACACACACAGACACACACACAGACACACACAGACACACACACACACACACACACACACACACACATGGATAAACCTACACACTTTTGAGCTCCAATCTGTCCAACAAGCTGCCACAGGATTATTCTTCCCAAAGCAGAGTTCTTGCCTCAGCTGTAGAGCGTCACCTCAACTGTGGTCATGCCCTGCAGTGACCTAAATAGCTGCCCTCTGGTTAGACTGAGTGAGATGGGGGTATAGAGCCCGTGTTAGGCCATTCTTGCATTGCTATAAAGAACACCTGAGACTGGGTAATTGATATGGTTCGGCTGGATATAATAGGCTCACAGTTCTGTAGGCTGTACAGGAAGAATGATGCCAGGATCTGCTCCATTTCTGGAGAGGCTTCAGGGAGCTTTTACTTAGGGTGAAAAGTGAAGTGGGAGCAGGCACCCTCACCTGCCAGAGCAGGAGCGAGAGACAGTCGTGGGGAAGGTGACACACACTTTTAAACAACCGGATCTCGTGAGAACTCACTAACTGAAGGACAGCACCAAGGGGATGGTGCTAAACCATTCATGAGAAATCTGGCCTCAAGATCCAACCACCTCCCACCAGGCCCACCATCAACATTAGGGATTACAGTTTGATATGAAATTTAGAGAGACACATATTCAAATTATATGATTCCATCCCTGGCCCCTCAAATCTTATGTTGTTTTCACATTATAAAATACAGTCATGCCTTCCTAACAGTGCCCCAAAGTCTTAAACTCATTCCAGCATTGACCCGAAAGTCCAAAGTCCAAAGTCTCATCTGAGACAAGGCAAGTCCCTTCCCCCTATGAGCCTGTAAAATAAAAAACAAGTTATTTACTTCCAAGATACAATGGGGGTATAGGCATTAGGCAAACATTCTCATTCCAAAGGGGAGAAACCAGCCAAAAGAAAGAGGCTGCAGGCCCCACACAAGTCCAAAACGCAGAAGGGTAGTCATTACATCTTAAAGCTCTAAACTAATCTCTTTTGACTGTGTGTACATTATCTAGAGCACACTGATGATCCCAAGGCCTTGGGCAATTCTGCCCCTTTGGCTTTGCAGGGTTCAGCCCGGAGGCTAGAGTTGAGTGTCTGTGGCTTTTCCATGCTGAGAGTGCAAGCTGTGGGTGGATCTACCATTCTGGGGTCTGGAAGACTGTGGCCCTCTTCCTACAGTTCCACTAGTCAGGGCCCGAGCAGGGACTTTGTGTGGGGCCTCCAATCCCACATTTCCCCTTGGCACTGTCCTAGAAGAGGTTCTCTGTGAGGGCTCCACTTCTGCAGTAGGCTGCTGCCTGGATGCCCAGGCTCTTCCAGACATCTCCGAAATCTAGGCAGAGGCCACCAAGCTTCTACCACTTTGAAACAGAGTCTCTCTCTGTCACCAGGCTGGAGTGCAGTGGCATGATCTCGGCTCACTGCAACCTCCACCTCCTGAGTTCAAGCAATTCTCCTGCCTCAGCTTCCCGAGTAGCTGGGATTACAGGCACGCGCCACCACGCCCAGCTAATTTTTGTATTTTTAGTAGAGACGGGGTTTCACCATGTTGGCCAGGATGGTCTTGATCTCTTGACCTCGTGATTTGCCTGCGTTGGCCTCCCAAAGTGCTGGGATTACAGGCTTGAGCCGTCATGGCTGGCTGCCACACACTTTTAAACAACCAGATCTCAGAAGAACTCAGTCACTGTCATGAGGATAGCACTAAATGGATGGTGCTAAAACCACTCCTGAGAAATCTGCTCCCATAATCCAGTCACTTCCCACCAAGCCCCACCTCCAGCACTGGGGACTACAATTAAGCATGAAATTTAGGGGGGACACATATCCAAACTATATCAGGGCCTGACCGTTTTAACCTGACCTGGAACGACTCTGCCAGGCACTACTTCCTGCAGAGTTCCCCACGTGGTTGGCAGAGGCTTTGTCAGGCCTGCATTGCGATTTTACTTCTTCCTCTATTCATCCTCCTTCCTCTCCCTTCCTTTCATAGCTGTTGATCTCTAATAAACTCTTTCTCATGGTCTGCCTCCAGAGAAGCCAGGCTTAGGCAATTTAGCATGTCCTTCTGCCCACCTAGATTTCCTATCTCCTCTCATCTCTCTGTCTCAATCAAGTCTGCTCTCTAGGGCATCACCTCTTCTAAGAAGCCCTTCTTGGTTGCCCCATTCAGGCACATTCTATCCATCTGGTAAAGATGGTATGCCTCTTGTATTGAATTTGTCTCATTCTCCCTAATATTGTAGCGATTTGTGAGGCTCTCACCTCCCACCCTTATGCTCTTGGAGTACTAAGCCTATTTTTGCTTTTTTTTTCCTCCAATGATCTCCTCAACCCTTAGTGAATGATTGATAATATGCTGAGATCCTTGGAAGAATCAGGCAGCACATGAAAACGAATCGCTAAAACTCTTAAAAATGTATTTTTCTCTTTGGAACTGATCAGTTTCATTAAAAAATAAATTGTTTTTCTTGAAGAAGACAGTATAAAAACTAAATTTTAAATTACCAAATGTTCGCAAAATTGTTTAATCCTTGCTGCTACAGCACAAGCTCCTTGACAACAGTGAGTATATCTCGTCAGTGTATTCACAGCCCTCTCCAGCATGATGACGGTGGGATGGGGGCTAAAGCCACCAGGCCTGCAGTCCACTGTGCAGTCACCTCTTAATTCCATCCCTGCTGCCTGCACAACCCTGAGCAAGTCACTTCACTCATTTCACTTTCAGTTTTTCACTTGTAAAATGAGAATAAATGCTGGGCGTGGTGGCTCATGCCTGTAATCCTAGCACTTTGGGAGGCTGAGGTGAGAATATTTCTTGAGGCCAGGAGTTTGAGACCAGCCTGGCCAATATGCCGAGACCCTGCCTTTACCAAAACATTAAAAGCGTTAGTCAGGCATGCTGGTACACGCCTGTACCTCTAGCTACTCCAAAGGCTGGGACAGGAGGATTCCTTGTGCCCTGGAGCTCAAGACTACAGTGAGCTATGATTATGCCACTGTACTCCAGCCTTGGGTGACAGAGCAAGACTGTGTCTCTTAAAAAAAAAAAAGTGAAAATAATACCTGCCTTGTGCAGTTTTTGAGGGCTTAAATGAGATAACTCACATACAGTGTCTTGCTAAGGTAAATATTTGATTAAAATTAATCTATTATAAAGGGTATTCTACGATATTTATGAAATGACAAGTAAATACAAAGAAAGGAGGAGGAAGAAAATAAATTTGAAAAAAAATCTTTTTAGTCATTTGCTGGAGGTAGAGCCTAGGAATCAAAGGCTGAGGTACCAAGCCATGTGAATTTGATATTTAAGTGCTTGCAACAGATTATTATTATTATTATTGGGATGGAGTCTCGCTCAGTCACCCAGGCTGGAATGCAGTGGTAAGAATTTGGCTCACTGCAACCTTCACCTCCCAGATTCAAGCAATTCTCCTGCCTCAGCCTCCTGAGTAGCTGGGATTGCAGGCATGTGCCACCATGCCGGGCTAATTTTTGTGTTTTTAGTAGAGATGGAGTTTCACCACATTAACCAGGCTGGCCTGGAACTACTGACTTAAAGTGATCCCCCAACCTCGGCCTCCCAAAGTGCTGGTATTACAGGCATGAGCCACTGCACCCAGCTGGATTATTTTTTTTTTAAACATCACATAGGACAAATTGGAAGTGTCCTGCTTTGGTCAGTGGGCAGCCAGTTTGCGGCCTCCACTTAGAGCCAGCCACCATGGTCCCATTTTCATGTGGCCATGGAGGTAATGGCCCTTGGCCTTGAGAAGAAGGCTTACACACAGGGCTTCTAGAAACCCTCTCCACTGAGATTTCCCCAGCCTAAAGGCTAAGGGAAGGAGAAGAAAGCCAGTACTTACAGATGCATCCCACAGAATACACCCACCATCTCCCTTGATTCCTATAGCAGCCCTATGAGGTAGGTGTTATCATCACCCCATTTGTCAGAGGAGGAGATACAAGTGCAGAGATATTAGATCATTTGCCAAAATTCCACTTTGCTGCTAAGTTATAGCACTAGGATTTAAGCCCAGGACCGCCTGACTAGTCTCTAAATTCTGAGTAGACTATAAATTCACAAAGAAAAGGGAGAAGCGGTACCTTATTCTTCTCTGTATCCTTTCAAACACAGGACTGGGCACAGACATAGCCAGTGCTCAGTAGGCACTGCTGATTGAAGTTCAACTGATTGGCCGAGTACAGACATGCTATGGCCACATCTTCCCAACACTTAAACAAGAATTTGAAACGTGGCTTGTCTGTCTACGCCAGATAGACAGACTCCCCCATCAAATAAGAAAAGAGCCGCACCCATATAAATAAATTGAATTGTCGGAATTGAGTCATTGTTGTGGCATCGAACAGATGTTGAGCAAATATTTAAAAGAACACAGTTAGGCCAGGCGCGGTGGCTCAAGCCTGTAATCCCAGCACTTTGGGAGGCCGAGGCGGGTGGATCACGAGGTCGAGAGATCGAGACCATCCTGGTCAACATGGTGAAATCCCGTCTCTACTAAAAATACAAAAAAATTAGCTGGGCATGGTGGCGCGTGCCTGTAATCGCAGCTACTCAGGAGGCTGAGGCAGGAGAATTGCCTGAACCCAGGAGGTAGAGGTTGCAGTGAGCCGAGATCGTGCCATGGCACTCCAGCCTGGGTAACAAGAGCAAAATTCCGTCTCAAAAAAAAAAAAAAAAAAGAACACAGTTGTGTGGGCTGGGCACAGTGGCCCATGTTTGTAATCCCAAGATTTTGGGAGGCTGAAGTGGGAGGAGTTTGAGAACAGCCTGGACAACGTAGTGAGACCCCATCTCCATTAAAAAATAGAAAATTTTAGGCTGGGCAGAGTGGCTCATGCCTATAATCCCAGCACTTTGGCAGGCCGAGGTGGGAGGATCACTTGAGCCCAGGAGTTCAAGGCCAGCAGGGGCACCATAAGGAGACCCCTCTTCTTGAAAAAACAAACAGAAAGAAAATAATAGAGTTGTGATTCCCTACCAGCTTTCTATAATCTGTTCCTATTTTCCCAACTCCTCACTCCTCCAAAAGAACATTTTTTACAGTTAAAAAATTCTCCAGGCCAGGTGTGGTGGCTCAGGTCTGTAACCCCAGCACTTTGGGAGGCTGAGGTGGGTGGATCACAAAGTCAGGAGATTGAGACCTGCTTGGCCAACATAGTGAAACTCCATCTCTACTAAAAATACAAAAATTTGCTGGGCATGGTGGTGTGCACTTGTAGTCCCAGCTACTTAGGAGGCTGAGGCAGGAGAATCTCTCAAACCTGGGAGGCGGAGGTCGCAGTGACCCAGATTGCACCACTGCACTCCAGCCTGGCACCAGAGCGAGACTCTGGCTCAAAAAAAAAAAAAAAAAATCGGCCTTCGAGCCCCTATGCTCAGGCCCACTCCAACACTGCGGAGTGTAGTTTCATTTTCAATAAAAGCCTTCATTTCTTAAAAAAAAAAAAAAAAAAAAATCTCCAATTATTCTTTAATGAGCATGTCCTGAATGGGATTCCATAGCTTCTAAACTTTCAGTTAGTGCGAGCGGCTGAAGATGATGACAGTGATGCCGTAACTACGCACAGTGATTAATATCTCAATGTCAGTATTTCACAATATGGGGCTCAAGTTACAGACTTAATCCAGTGAAAAAACATGCGAGGTATTTTTAGTGAAAATACTTGTTGAAAGACTCCCCACCTATAGAAACATACAGAATAGCTCCAGGGGAGTAGATCATCGTTTCCCTAAAATTTTGGCAAGAAACTGTGAGGATTCCTGATAAGGCTGGCAACACGGAAGAGTGTTTTTTCCTCTTGGTGGCACCCAGCCAGCTTCTGGCAGCCCTGTGCCAGCATCCCAGAGCTGCAAATGGCTTGGAGCGATTTTATCTTGACTTTATTATCCTAACTCACAACCTATAGAAGCAATAAAAGAGAAAACGCGACAGATGAAATGTGAAGCGGTAGCAACAGGCCATGACCAATTTAACGTGAAGTTCAAAATGCACAACTGAGCAACAGACTTAGTCGCAACTTGAACTTAGTAGGTACGAAAATAGATAAGTCCCCCAAAACGTAGTGGTATTAGAAAAATACAAGGAAGAGAACTAAAACATTCCTTGGACTCCAGGTGGGGTCAGACAGGCAGAGATTCTTTTTCCTCCCTCTTGGGAGACTTGAAATGGAAGTCATGGATGATAAAAACAATTCTCTATGTAATTCATGGGGCTAAAATATCATCGTAGCATTACAAGTGATTGTACAATCACAATCACTTGTAATGCTACAGAGACTGATCATAATTTATTCATGCATTAATTTATGAAATAGGTTTTGACACCCACTCTGTCCTGAAATAGCTCACAGTCCAGGGCTTAGTCACGAAAACCAATAGAAGACAAAATGATAAGTTAGGTCAGGCATGATGGTTCATGCCTATAATCCCAGCCCTTTGGGAGGCCCAGGCAGGAGGGTCACTTGACTCCAGGAGTTCAAGACCAGCATGGGCAATGTAGTAAGACCTTGACTGTACAAAAAATAAAAATAAATTAGCTGGGTGTGGTGGCACACACCTGTGGTCCCAGCTACTCGGGAGGCTAAGGCAGAAGGATTACTTAAGCCCAGAAAGGCGAGGCTACAGTGAGCCATGATCATGCTACTATACCCCAGCCTGGGCAATAGAGTGAGACCCTCTCTCAGAAACCAAACAAGCAAAATCCAAAATAAGTTATAGAACAAAAAGGTGGGATGCACAGAGGAGAGTCTGACTTGTCCCTTGAGGATAGCAAGCTGGGTAAGGACCTGAGATTCTGGGGCAGAGGCAAGGAACTCCTCCTCATAGAGAGTTCGGCCACCAGCACCAGAAGTTTGAACTATGTCCAGAATCCATGCAGAAAATTAAAGTCAAAGCCAGAAGTAAAGTCCTAGGGCAGGAGGACAAGACAGATGGTGCAGAGGCAGCTTGCACTGCTGGAGCGCAGAGCTCCAAATTCTGGAACCAAGGAAGCCAGATTGATCACAAAAGGGCAGAGTCAGCATCAACCGCCTGAGTTCTTCCCGCTACCCATGCACCCCTGTCTCTCCTCTGGGCCCCGCCTCATGATCCAGCAACCAGTGGGTTGACAGCCCAGCACGGACCTCAGGACCATGCTTCACGCCAGGCCTGCTTCTGTGTGGATTGCTTCTACACGCTGGTCGGGGGTGTGATGTGAGTAGATCAGCCAGATTAGAGGGCTAAGTATGCAAGGGAGAGCCTTGCTCTTGCTCTTGGGGGGAAATGGGGGGATATTTTCTCAGAGACACTGATAAACAGGCAGGTGTTCAGCTGGTAGAAATAGGGAGGGAGTCACATGTATAAAGGCAGGAAGTGTGTGACAGGCTGGGCAATGGGCTGGTGGGGTCATGGATATCCATAAGCATCAGCCAGGGGTCTTGAGCCATTTGGGGAAGCCTTGGGTATGGGCTTGTTTACAGATACAGGATTTTATCCTACAGACAAAGACAAGGAAGATGTTCTCTTCAATTAAGAAGCAGTGGTTCTGCTGGGCGCGGTGGCTCACGCCTGTAATCCCAGAACTCTGGGAGGCTGAGGCGGGCGGATCACAAGGTCAAGAGATGGAGACCATCCTGGTCAACATGGTGAAACCCCGTCTCTACTAAAAATACAAAAATAAGCTTGGTGTGATGGTGTGCACTGGTAGTCCCAGCTACTCGCGAGTCTGAGGCAAGAGAATTGCTTGAACCCGGGAGGTGGAGGTGGCGGTGAGCGGAGATCAAACCACTGTACTCCAGCCTGGTGACAGAGCAAGACTCTCTCTCTCTCAAAAAAAAAAAAAAAAGAAGGGGTTCTGAATCCTCAGGTGCTCAGGAGCTCCATTGCCCTGCTGGCTAGACCTGAAAGCTGGTGTTCACCATGCTCTTCTCTGTGTCCCAGAGAACAAGCCACCAGGAAGTAGAAGGGAGTTGTTTGCTGTCATTTCACTGCCTCTGTGCTGAGTAAGGATGCAGATAGATGTTCCAGCAATGGGGCAACTTTGCTTGAGAGTGCCCAGAGGGCTACAGACATCAGCAGCACCCCATGACCACAGCGAAGGGGCCTCGAGAGGGAAAGCACTTCCACTGTTCCTAATCCTGGCAGACAGCCATTGCTCTAGACATTGACCTGTGACCTCCCAGACTCCCAAGAGGCCCACAGTGTGTGACTGATCAAGAGGTAGTTTTCACATTTGCCCCCTGTGGCAAATAATACATCCTCATATTAAAAGAATGCTAGCTTACTAGGGACACAGCTCATTTGTCTCTGGTCTGTCCCTTGGGGAAATAGCTTAATTGTACGCAAAGCGTAAGCACCGTCTGAAAATCCAACAGACTTTCTTTCCTTCCCATCCATGTATAAATTCACCTGAAACTCTGCTTTAGGATGGTCAAAGCTTCAGGCTTCCAGAGGACTACTCCACCCAGCCTCGAAACAGCCATGATGGAGGAAACTGAGGCACAGCGAGGCCAAGGCCACCGCTCATGAAGCTGAGCTTCAGACCCAGCCCTGCCAGCGACCCGGTCCGGCTTCCCACTGGCCGGCAGGAATGCTCCTCCCGCGGGGGCAGAGAAGCAAAGGCTGCTCTTTTCAAGCTCTGCGGTTTCAGCAGAACATTTGCTTGTCAGGTCGGGTGAGTTTAATCATCTTACAATTTAAACCAGACTGGGCCTTAAAGACAACACCTCATGAGGTTGAAAAGTGTGTGGGGAGGGCGGGTTCATAATGATATTTTGCATTAATAGGGGTCTCTATTTTCCCAAGCATTTTACAGTTGCCACTGAACCGCGGCTTCCAGCCCTCCTGTGAGAGAGTCAGAGCATTTAAGAAACCACCAGCTCCTTCCGAGGATTAGGGCAGAAGCCTGCCAGGCTGCTCCACCTGAGCTGGCCCAAGCCTCAGCTGCTTCCCCTTCAGGGGTTCCAGTCCCGCAGTGTGTATTACCAGCAAGAGGGTTTGCATGGCGAGGTCTCCTCCACACCACATGCTCCCCTAGACAGCTTGTGAGGACCACCTGAGTCCTCACTCCCGATCCTCTTGAGAACAAGTGCTTTTTCTCACAGGAGGGAGAGGCCACTCTCCTCCTCTGCCCCACCTCTTTATCTCCACAGCAATGTCATATGAGGTGAGACTAGGACGATAAGCTATCTAGGGGGATCTCTGTGCAGTAGTGGGGAGCATTTTAAGCTTGCATGCTGAATATCAGGTTTTTTCAGTTTGACGGAGTACATCAGTAAGTTACCCCCCACCATCACCACCACCAGGGCTGCCGCAATGCACGTCTCAGTCCTTCCTGGGGCCCTGCCAGTCCCTAACCCTGCGCCCCAGCCCCAGGCTTCCCTGAGAAAGCTTCCTCCTTTGTACTTCCGCCTTACAGATCTGGCTTGCATATCTTTTCACTCTGCCTTGCAAATCTTCTCCCACTTTTCAGGAAATCTCACCTTCAAAGTCTAGGGCTTGATCTTACCCCAAAGCATCCCCTTCTCCTCAGTACCATTCTATAAGTCTGAGTTGTTTAGTCTGGAATGATATCCAGAGTCAGCAGGACCGATCACAGTGAGTAGGGGCACACTGTTCCATCAAACAGAATTACCACCGGAGGACCAGTTATGCTTCTTTATTTTTCTGATTAACAAGTGCATAACTTTTATATTTTATTTTATTTTCCTTTGAGATGGAGTGTCACTCTGTCGCCCAGGCTGGAGTACAGTGGCACAATCTCAGCTCACTGCAAGCTTTTTGCCTCCCTGGTTCAAGTGATTCTTCTGCCTCCCAACTAGCTAGGATTACAGGTGCGTGCTACCACACCTGGCTAACTGTTGTATTTTTAGTAGAAACAGCGTTTCATCATTGTTGGCCAGGCTAGTCTTGAACTCCTGACCTCAAGTGATCTGCCTGCCTCGGCCTCCTAAAGTGATGGGATTACGGATGTGAGCCACCGTGCCCAGCCACCAGTGCCTAACTTGTATTAGGTTGGTGCAAAAGTAATTGCGGTTTTTGCCATTTAAGTAATGGATAGATTAGATAGATTAGATAACACATCTCTAATGTTTTCAGTCTAAAGTCCTAGAGCCAAACAAAGCCTGCAAACATCTTCTATTTGGTCAGTACTACGTTTTTAAAAATGCCTGAGAATTGGAAATCCTTTAGGTAGGACAGGTAGTGGAAATCAGCCACAGTCCCCCCTACCCCCTGCCGCTCTACACCCGGGCTGATTCATTTATTCATATTACCCGTGTGGCCCTTAGAGGCATCTGCGTTTGCAACCACTCTTCCAAATCCACAGAAAAGAAGGAAGACATCTCCTAATTGTCCGCTAGTTTGCCAACGCGCTTCTCTCCCGGGGAGTTGCTGTTGCACACTCTTAGCAGCAATGTGCTGGATCCTTTCCTTAAGCCTCCTTCTGCCCTGACGGCACGATAGGCCTGCCTGGCCCCACCGGGACTGAAAATTTTCATTACTGAGCTGCTTGTTTCTTCTAATTGTACAAACACACAGTCAAATCTTTGAAGTGGACTCTGGAGCTGGGGGACAAGTGACAAACACTACTACATCCATAACTCCAAGCAGGGTAGGAGGTAAGTTCTGACCTAATCCCAGGACTGACCTTCAGATTACGCTTTCTTGGGTGGGTGCAGTGGCTCACGCCTCTAATGTCAACACTTTGAAAGGCTGAGGTGAGCAGATCACTTGAGGTCAGGAGTTTGAGACCAGCCTGGCCAACATGGGGGAACTCCTCTTTACTAAAAATACAAAAATTAGCAGGGCCTGGTGCACACCTGTAGTCCCAGCTACTTGGGAGGCTGAGGCAAGAGAATCGCATGAACCTGGGGGGCAGAGGTTGCAGTGAGCCAAGATGGCACCGCTGCACTCCAGCTTGGGCAACAGAGCGAGACTCCATCTCAGACGAAAAAAAATAAGCTTATGCTTTCTTTTCAGTGTGAGCAAAAGGGAGTTGCCCTGAATCAATTCGCCTGGGGTTGGGAGGGTGAAGGGACAACCAACAGCATCATTGCAGTGGAGAATGCAGGTCAGGCTAAACCTGAGGTCTCAAGTTTTCAATGTGAGCCACTGTCCCCACCAAACACTTCATTTCCACAGACTGGCAGACATGATTAAGCGATCGCAGCACTCTTTCCCACCATCCTGGGCGGATCTCTCACCGGCGTTCTCAGTCCATCACTCTCGGTGGCCACCACAGCTTGATCAAAGGTGATAACCATGGTGAAACCTATTTCCTATTCTTGGTGTAATGGGAAGTACACTGGGCGGCTAATAAAAGACCTGGATTCCTGGTGCAACCCCGCCTGCCATTGACTCACTGGGCCTGGCTGTTTACCTCTTTAGACCTGTTTCTCACGTGAGGTAGTTGAGCAGGTAATTAATTGGTTCCAATCTCATATCAAGGCTAAGTGAGTCGCACTGATGATTTGGGTGAGGAGGGGCCAAAGGAGTCCAGAAAAGAAAGGATCGCTATGGGTCAGTAGCCCTGGGAGGGTCTCTAAATTAGTAGCATTCATGTCAAAGCTGATGGGCATTTTTAGATAAACAGGAGGGAGTTCCAAGTAGGTGGGATCTGCAAAGGCCTGGATGTGAGAACGTCCTGAACAGGGAGAGGGCCTGTAAATGAGCAGTAGGCACCTGAATTCCTATGCTACTAAAATCTCAGAATTCACCGCAATAGAATAAATCCATGTAACCAAAAACCACTTGTACCCCAGAAGCTATTAAAATAAAAAACAAAAGGTTTTTGAAATAAGTTCCTATGCTAGATGCCAGCATTCTTTCTCTCAATAAACCTTTCTTGTATTCTACCCTGTGTTGGGCATTTTGCTAAGTGCTGAGATCTTCCTATGAATGAGACAGGAGCTCCTACTACTGTAAGCCAGCTTTTGTTCATTTTGTGGCTTTTGGTAAATACAGATGGGATTGCGCTGTGTTGCTCAGACTAGTCTCAAACTCCTGGCCTCTCGCCTTGGCCTCCCAAAATGCTGGGATTACAGGCATGAGCCACCATGCCTCGCCCAAGCTAGCTTTTTACCCTCAGCAAAGCATAAACATGACTGGAAACAAGTGCCCTGTGGCTCTTCTGGAGGAGCAGAGAGATGCATTTTAACAGCACGGTAAGTGGGGCCAAGTCATCTGACTTGCCCTCAGCATTTGCAGTGAAGATAAGTGATGTACTTCATGTAAAAAGCACTTTGCAGACTGTAAAATCCTCCACAGATGTCTATCCCTCTCAGCTGTAACAATAATAACAATAGGATGAAGTGCAGATGGTGGAATTTCAGACAAGGGCCCTCAAGTTTGGCAAAAGACACTCAAAGCCCCTGGCAACCGACTCATCAGAATAAAACCAGTATTGACCCTTGCTCCCTGACCTAGCACCTTCAACATTTTGACCCAGTTTAGGCTTCCCTTTTAAAAGCTCATAGAAATATTTCCTCACTGTAATTACAGGCGAGGCTCAGAATCTCTCTGTTGTAAGAAGAGCTGGTAGAAAAGAGACAATTAGGCTGGGCGCTGTGGCTTACACATGTAATCACGAGGTGGGCGGATCAGGAGGTCAGGAGATTGAGACCACCTGGCCAATATGGTGAAACCCCATCTCTACTAAAAATACAAAAACTAGCCGGGTGTGGTGGCGCATGCCTGTAATCCCAGCTACTTGGGAGGCTGAGGCAGGAGAATCGCTTGAACCTGGAAGGTGGAGTTTGCAGTGAGCTGAGATTTCACCACTGCACTCCAGCCTGGGCGACAGAGACTCCGTCTCAAAAAGAAAAAAAAAAAGAAAAGGAACAATTAACCAAGGCACATAACTGAAGGGTACATAAATATATCCAGTGACAGAAGAGGCCCCTTCCTATTGGATACTCTTCTCAGTCTCCAAGGGCAAAGATAGGAATATGCTTCATTTAGACCAGAGGTGCCTGTGAATGTGGGTGATAGAGACTTCTGGGGCCTCCTGTATGGACTGAGTCAAACCTCTCTTCCATACCCTGGAGGTGTCCCATGCTGCCAGCAATGGCCCCGTGTAAAAAGCCTGCTAATCATGAGATTGGAGGGGACATCTGAGTAGAGACAGTGTGACTCTTGTCACAAGAGCATAACAATGAAGAGTTCAAAAATAGTAGTATCCACTAGTGGAAAACCAATAAACATATCATTTCCAAGTAATTACTGTCATATCATTAGCTCTCTGCTTCTGTATGCTCCAGTGGAAATGGGGTTGGGGAACCACAGCAACGCAGCTTAACACTCACCATACCTTCCACAGTGAGATGAAGATTTGGTTTTCTTCCCCAACAAAAATCGAGGTCCAGTAAGCAGCAAGGCTGGTTGAGCCAAGGCCTAATTCATATTGACCGGTGAGCAAGATTCTTGGATTATTTATTTATTTATTTATTTTGAGATGGAATTTTGCTCTTGTCACCCAGGTTGGAGTGCAATGGTGGGATCTCGGCTCACTGCAAACTCTGTCTCCCAGGTTCAACTGATTCTCCTGCCTCAGCCTCCCAAGTAGCTGGGATTACAGGCACCCACCACCACACCTGGCTAATTTTTGTATTTTTAGTAGAGACAGAGTTTCACCATGTTGACCAGACTGGTCTTGAACTCCTGACCTCACGTTATCCATCTGCCTAGACTCTCAAAGTGCTATCAATATGCATGGGAATTATGCAACATGGCTGCCGTGGAGGCACAGGGCACCCAATCCTCTGCCACAATAACAGAGTGTTTTTTTTTTTTAAGACGGGGTTTCACCACATTGGTCAGGCTGGTCTTGAACTCCCGACCTCAGGTGATCCGCCTGCCTTGGCCTCCAAAGTGCTTGGATTACCGGTGTGAGCCACCACACCCAGCCCAGAGTATGTGTTAAAGAGCAGTGTTGGCCACAGCACCATCCATACATCCATGCAACATCTATGCATCCATGCCTTCATCTGTGCAGCCATGACCCCATCCATGCACCGTTCTCGATCCATGCGTCCATTCATGCATGCATTCATCCACTCATCATGCTCCTTCCTATCCAAAGAAAAAAAAATGATTTGGGTGTGGAGAAAGAGGGGAGTGGAATGGCTAGTCTCACAGTCTCCTTACCACCTTGGGTTCTAAAATCTGCTACAAAGAAGCATTGAAAAGGCAGGCGGAGTATGGACCGTGAGCGTCCCACTGCAGCTGGAAAAGGCAGGCGGAGTATGGACCGTGAGCGTCCCACTGCAGCTGGAAAAGTGAAGTAAAGATGTGTTCTGAGGCCGGGCGCGGTGGCTTATACCTGTAATCCCAGCACTTTGGAAGGCCGAGGCGGGTGGATCACGAGGTCAAGAAATCGAGACCAACCTGGTCAACATGGTGAAACCCCGTCTCTACTAAAAATACAAAAATTTAGCCGGGCATGGTGGCGCGTGCCTGTAATCCCGGCTACTCGGGATGCTGAGGCAGGAGAATTGCCTGAACCCAGGAGGCGGAGGTTGCGGTAAGCCGAGATCTGCCATTGCACTCCAGCCTGGGTAAGAAAAGTGAAACTCCGTCTCAAAAAAAAAAAAAAAAAAAAAAAAAAAGACATGTTCTGGTGAGGCTGCCTGGTGAGGTTATGCAGAAAGGCAAAGTCCTCACTTCAGAATCTGGTACTCCTCACTGGAGCTTCAGACACTGAGCTATTGACTCTGGGTGTGACTGGTTCCTGAAGATGAAACAGAAGGTGACTGAGGAGATGTAGAGAAAGCCCTGATTCAAAATGCGCTGGTTCATCCGATACACCAGACACCAATTTATTCATTTACAATGAGCTACAGCTGTCAAGGGAATCAAGACCCCTTGTAGCCTAATAAGCACAGAGCTTTATGAGAAGTCAAATGTGAAACACAAGGCTTCTGGGGACTCTAGAATCAGAGCCATGAGAGGAAATGAATGGTCTTCATGGCAGATATCACTGAGCTATGACAGTCTAATGCATTCAGTCCCCTTTGGGGGCAAGCTTGAAGGGGATTTATGGTGAGTCTACGCTCTCCCCTGGATGGAGTTGGAGACGCGTTGCCAAATTCCTGCACTCTGAGCCTTCACCCCTAGCTGTCCACACTCCAACTGAGAGTTCTTACAATTCCCAGATTGGGTACAACGCCGTTAATTTTCAATCAGGGTTCCTTAACTGAAATCATATTCCAGTTCTGCTTCTCAAGAATAATATCCAAAGCACTGTGATTGGTGTCCTGGGTCTGCTGAACCTTTTGGTTACCTGACAAGGGTTGCTTCGGAGCAGCCGAAGGCATCCATCATGTGCGGGTTTTTTAGTTCGGCTCTCAGAGCATCCTGGCTGGCCACCCCCTGCTCCCTGGCAACACACAGGCACCCTACTTAGATCTGTTCTCTGCTCTTCTCTGCCCTACGCCACGCCGCCAAGTCTGACCTCTGTGGATCCACCTCCCGGCCTCCCTTGGCAGCTCATTTCTGGTGGGGTGTGGCTAGTGGAGATGTTACCAGGAAACTGGGGACAGGAAGAGAGTGAGATCAAATCTTTTCTTCCCCCGCTCTCCCTGATGTCATGGCCTGTCTTTGGCAGCATTTGCCTCCCTCCATACCTACAGCTCCTGTTGGGCGATTCCTTTCTTCCTGGTCCAGCTCACACTGGGCTCCAGTAACACTATTTACTCCCCTCGTCCCTTCAGATTTAAGGGTAATAACAGCTTCCCTCCCTCCATCCCTCAGATGCTAGTCTCTGAGTGCCCTGACATCCACTGTCGGTACCCTACGCTCTGCTCATATGCCTGTAAGTATCTCTCTTTCAAGTGTCTTCATTTGATCCATCTGGATGCGTTCTTCTTGCCATGACCCGACTGTCACAGAAGTTATCCTTAATCTCCAAGTCTTGGGAGGCACCCATAATAGCTCCCCTGATCTTCACAAGAAAGGCGTGATGTTTCTCATGTGACAACATGTGTTAGGGTCAGAACAAAGCAATTGCCATTGACAGCTTTAGAAACCTTGGTGAGCCCAGTATGAAGTGTTTCATGAAGTGTGTCAGCAGGGCAATAGCACGTAAAGGAGGATGCAGTTATGACCATGACTGACCTTCTCCATCACAAACCAGGCAGGGTGAGTCTGTTCTGCCTTTAATCCCACCGCATTTTACTCTATGACAAAATAGACAACGTCAGGTTTAGAAATTAAATTGCTTATAAAATCTTAACCTTCAACCATAGACATTAAAGTGGTTAATTATTAAAATTTGACTCATGCATTAAGGTACTTTAAACATTTTATACAAATTAAATTTTACAGAAAGAACATTGGTTGAAATCAACAGAGGTGAGTTTCTCTGGGCTTCCCTTGCTTTTCTGTTTGGCAAAACAATTTTTATCATCCTTTTTGCGAAAGAGTCTAAGATTTCATGATCCCATGGAGAGTCACTCTGCCCATCAATGTATCAAAGGCACAGCCTTTATTCAATGTATTTGACCAACTAATGCTGTTGCATAACAGCTGTTGTGGAACCCACTAAAGGGTGACACTTCATCTCACACTTGGGGCTTCGCATCCCCAAAGCCCCCTCTAGCACCACAAAGATGTCATCCTTCTTTCCCCCTTCAGCACTCAGACTTTAAACCACACAGTATGGCATCTGACTACACCTATTGTGTTCTCTAATTTCTTCATGGGTGTCATTTCTTCTATTTTCAATGAAATTACAAATTATTGCCGGGCGCGGTGGCTCAAGCCTGTAATCCCAGCACTTTGGGAGGCCGAGGCGGGTGGATCACGAGGTCATGAGATCGAGACCATTCTGGTCAAAATAGTGAAACCCCGTCTCTACTAAAGATACAAAAAATTAACTGGGCGTGGTGGCGCATGCCTGTAATCCCAGCTACTCAGGAGGCTGAGGCAGGAGAATTGCCTGAACCCAGGAGGCGGAGGTTGCGGTGAGCAGAGAATTGCGCC
>CAUYOR010107680.1:0-19242 GCA_963573925.1 Callimico goeldii
GATTATGTGCCTTGGGGTTGCTCTTCTTGAGGAATATCTTTGTGGTGTTCTCTGTATTTCCTGGACTTGAATATTGGCCTGCCTTGCTAGGTTGGGGAAATTTTCCTGGATAATATCCTGAAAAGTATTTTCCAGCTTGGATTCATTCTCTTCGTCACATTCAGGTATACCTATCAAACGTAGATTAGGTCTCTTCACATAGTCCCACATTTCTTGGAGACTTTGTTCATTCCTTTTTGCACTTTTGTCTCTAACCTTGCCTTCTCGTTTTATTTCATTGAGTTGATCTTTGACCTCTGATATCCTTTCTTCTGCTTGGTTAATTCGGCTGTTGAAACTTGTGCATGCTTTATGAAGTTCTCGTATTGTGTTTTTTCAGCTCCATCAATTCACTCATATTCCTCTCTAAGTTGTCCATTCCTGTTATAATTTCCTCAAATCTTTTTTCAAGGTTTTTAGTTTCTTTGCATTGAGTTAGAACATGTTCTTTTAACTCATGGAAGTTTCTCATTACCCACCTTCTAAAGTCTGATTCTGTCATTTGATCACACTCATTCTCCGTCCAGCTTTGTTCCCTTGTTGGTGAGGAGTTGTGATCCCTTGTAGGAGGAGAGGTGTTTTGGTTTCGGGTGTTTTCCTCCTTTTTGTGCTGGTTTCTTCCCATCTTTGTGGATTTATCCACCTGTCATCAGTGTAGTTGCTGATTTTCAGCTTGGGTCTCTGAGTGGACGTCCAGGCTGTTGATGACAAAGTTATTTCTGTTTCTTAGTTTTCCTTCTAATAGTCTGGCCCCTCTGCTGTAGGACTGCTGAGTTCCACTCCAGGTCCTGCTTGCCTGGGGATCACCTGCAGCAGCTGCTGAACAGTAAGGGTTGCTACCAGTTTCTTCTGCTATCTTTGTCCCAGAATGATGTCCACGAAATGTCAGTCTGATCAGTCTTTTGTGAGGTGACTCTTTGGATATACGGGGGTCAGGGAGCTGCTTGAGGAGACAGTCTGTTCTTTATAGGAGCTCAAGTTGTTCATTCAGAGCTGCTAGGCAGGTACGTTTAAGTCTGTTGCAACAGAACTCATAAACCGCCTTTTTTCCCCCAGGTGCTCTGTCCCAGGGACTTAGGGCTTTATTTATGAGTGTCCGTTGTGCTGCTGCCTTTTTTTTTCCAGGGCTGCCCTGCCCAGCAAGGAGGCAGCCTAGTCACTGTCTGCCTGCAGAGGCTTTGCTGAGCTCTGCCCTGCTGCCATGTGAACTTCCTTGTAGTCCTGTTTATATGGGTGTGGTTAGAAGTGCCTCGGCAATGGTGGCCCATCTCTGTAATGGCAGACTCTCTCTGTTATGGCAGGTTGCCTCGGCCACGGCAGGTTGCCTTGGCAACAGCAAGCTGCCTCAGCAATGGCAGACTACCTCTGTAGGGGTGGAGTGCCTCAGTAATGGCGGATGCTCCTCTCCCACCGAGCTGCACCATCCTGGGTTCAGCTGTGCTTGCTGTGAAGCTCTCAACCCAAGCGTTTCCAATTGCTGATTTTTTTGTTTTTGTGGGGTGGGATCCACCAAGCCTGATCACCTGACTCCCTGCCTCAGAGCCTTTTTTTTTTAAGTTGAATGGTTGACTCTCTCCTAGGTGTTCCAGTCGACTGCTGAAAGGGCGCTGGGATCTGTGTGATTGCCCGTGCAGTGACCCACTGTGCCGGCTGAAACAACGGTGCTGCCCGGGAATCTGCTGGCCAGCTTAAAAGGGCACCCAGACCGGTGTATTTTGTATGGAGAGGTGCTGCACCACGGTGCCAGCAAAGCAGCCACACCGGCTAAAACAGCCGCGCTGGCCAGAACAGCCATGCTGGCGACCCATAGGGCTCCTCCGCCTGGGAATCTCCTGGTCTATGGGCAATAAAGATCCATCTGGAAATGTGGCATCCACTCACCCTCTGTGCTTTCACTGGGAGCTGCAATCCTGAGCTGCTCCTAAAAGGGCCATCTTGGATCGTCCTCATGTTTATGAGCAATTTTAAGTGAAAAGTAAGAACTTGGTTGTTATATGACCACCCTACACCAAAAGCTAGTTTAATGGATGAAAAATGTAAATGTAACAAACAAGACCACAGAGGCACTAGAAAAATACTCAAGAATTAAAAACATATATCCACACAAAACCCGTACATGAATTACATGAATGTTCATAGCAGCACTGTTCACAATAGCCCAAATGAAAACAACCCAAATGCATATCAATTGATAAATGGACCAACAGAGTATGGTTTATATATACAACAGAAAACTATTCAGCCATAAAAGAAAATAAAGTACCGACACATACTCCAACATGCGTGAACTTGAAAAACATTGTGTGAAGGGAGAGAAACCCTATACAAAAGGGCACGTGTTGTGTAATTCCATTTATATGAAATGTCCAGAATAGGCAGATTTATAGTGATAGAAAGTGGATTAGTGATTTCCGGGGGCTCGGGGGAGAAGAGAATGGGAGTGACAGCTTGATAGGCACGGGGTGTCCCTTGGGTGATATACAAATGTTTTAGAAGCAGATAGAGGTGATGATTGCACAATGCTGTAACTCTACTACGAACCACTGAATTGTACACTTCAAGTGGGTAAATTGTATGGCATGTGAATTACATCTCAATAATGCCATTATGAAAATAAATATAATGCCTAAAAAACTGAAAGGAAAAGGGAACGGCAACTAATAGCAAAAAAAATAAGCTGGCATAGCTGTATAAATATCAGACAAACTAGATCTTAAGGCAAAACTCATTATAAAAAAAGTCTTTATTTGATAATACCAGTAAAAGTTCACTAGGAAGATGTAACAATACTGTATCTGTAGGTGTCTAACAATACGGCTTCAGGATACCGAAGTAAAAAATTGACAGGGTTATGAGAAGAGTTTGAAGTTCACCATCACATTGGTAGAGTTTAATATGCCTCTCTCAGAAACTGGTGTCAGACAACAGATGTAAGATATTGTGGAAGATCTGGATAAACTTAAGCTGAAGCACACTACATCCCCCAACTGAAAAGCTGTGGTTGTCTAAGTGTCATCTCACTGTCTCCATTGCAAAGCCCTCCACGCAGCTGTCTTTCCTGTCATAAGTAGACAGTGCCATCCTTCCAGTGGTTCAGGCCCAGACCTTTGGCTTCACCTGTCTTCTTGCACACCTCTCTTTCAGCCTAACTTTGGGCTGGCTCTACTTTCAAAATGCATCTAAGAATGGAACGACTTCTCAAGAACTCCACTGCTGGTCGGGCCTCTACCACCTCTCTCCTGGGTTGTTAGAATGGCATCCTAGCGTCTCTCCATGTTCCTGCCATTGTCCCTGACAAGCCATCCTCCACCAATTTGCCAGAGTGATGCTTATCAAATGTTAAGTCAGATCACAAGACTCTCCTACTCAAATCCCAGTAATAGAGATTTGAGTTCTATTTTCTCTTAATAGAGAAAAGAGGTTCTTAACCTCTTTTATGTGTAGAGCCCCCTCAGAATGTTTTAAAATGCATAAAGATACATAAGATTATAATATATGAGCTTCATTAAATGAACATGATTCAGCAGGGGGCCTAACAATTACCATAATTTTGCTGCATTGACGAGCATAAGCTTGCACGCCCAGTAAGAGCCAAAGTTCTACAGTGGCTGACAACCCCCTCCTCCACTCCTCATGACCACAGCCTCTTTCCCTGTTCCCTCCTTCTGGGACTGCTGCATGCTCTGACTCATCTCCAGAGAGCTGGCTTCTTGCTTTCCCTGCTCTCCTGCAAAGGCCACTGTGCTGTCCCTCAAACATGCCAGACATAGTCCCTCATCAGAAGTTCCTACCTGAGGAAGCTCCTAACTCATCAGAAGTTCCTACCTCAGCAGCAGTTCCTACCTCATCAGAAGTTCTTAACTCATCAGAAGTTACATCAGTACTTCCTACCTGAGGAAGGTCCTACTCATCAGAAGTTCCTATCTGGAATTTTCCTCCAGCAAATCTATGAGCCTGTTCCCTCACCTCAACATTGAGTCTTCCCTGAAACTTCACCCTCTCAATGACACCATCCCTGACCCCCTATTTAAAATTTGAACCCTGATCTTCAATCCTCATTCCTTATTTTCTCGACAGCGCTTCCTACTTTCTCTTTGTTTTTCACTGTTTGTCTCCTTTCAGTGGAATAAAACTTGACCAAGATGGGAATGTTGGTCTATTTGCTCAATGCTGCCACCTCATGGCTAGAGCAATGCTTGGCACATGGTAGATGCTCAATAAATAGCTGTTAAGTGAACAAATTGTGAAGCTTGCATGGAGACGGCCAGAGAGCTTCCCCATGCTTGCTACATATAATAAATACTACAACTGAGTTATAAAGAGTGTTGCTGGAGACTAGACTGAAAAGTGAGAGTAAGTGGACATCTTCCCCCAGCAAGGCTTGAAGCTCAGACCATTCTAAAAGGCCAGGGCTTTTCCTAGCCTATAGTGGTGCCCAATAAATGTTGAGTGGGACATGGGACTATCTTCCTGCAAAGTAGCAGAAAACTGCAAACATTGCTCCAGCAGTCTGTCCACGGAAATGTACTGTTGCATTCACCTCTGCTATTCATATTCACCAAAGAGAAATATTTTAGAACTTTCGCTTGTTCCTAGAATTTCAGGAGGAGGAAGAGGCAATGGCAGTATGTTTGTGCCCTCCTCTAAAATGACACTGTCCAGTACAGGAGCCTGTACACTTGAAATGTGGTACTCAGAATTGAAATGTGCTGTAAGAATAAAATATTCACTGAATTATGAAGACATGGTACAAAAAAGGAATATAAAGCATCTCATTTGTGCTTTTTAAATATTGATTACATGTCGAAACAATATTTTGGATATAATGGGTTAAATAAGAAATAAATATTACAGTTAATTTTACCTACCTTCTGATTTTTAAATTAGTGTGGCTATTCAAAAATCTAAAATTACACACATGGCTCACACTGTATTCCTACTGGACAGGGCTGCGCTTTACGCCTATATTTGCTTCTGAGAGCTATTTCCCAAAAGGTTTTTACTCAGCTCAAAAAGCAGAACGTAGGCTGGCTGTGTGAAGTGGCTCATACCTGTATTCCCAGCACTTTGGGAGGTCAAGGCAGGAGGATCACTTGAGACCAGGAGTTCAAACCCAGCCAGCCAACATGGCAAAACTCCATCTCTACTAACAATACAAAAGTTAGCTGTGCATGACGGCTCACGCCTGTAATCCCAGCTACTTGGTTGGCCAAGGCACTAGAATCACTTGAACCCAGAACCCAGGAGGCAGAGGATGCAATGAGTCGGAATTGTGCCACTGCACTCCAGCCTGGGCCAAAGAGTGAGATTCTGTCTCCAAAAAAAAAAAGAAAGCAAAATAAATGTAGGGCTTATTCCATCAGTGGCCTTTTTTGGGTAGACTTTAAAAAGCCACCTTGCTTTGAGACAAGGGGGCTGGTATATATGCTATTCCTTCCATATTGAGTGCTAAGAATAGCGCCGTTTGTTTTGGCTTTAACTAGAATGAGATGTGGGGGACATGAGCAGGAGGTGGCCTAGATTCTTCCTTTTCTGGGTAAAGGGTGGAAGCAGTGTGGATTCTTTACTTAGTGTGTTCTGATAGCCATGTGTCACTATGCATTTGTTCTTTGTATCTTCACATCTCTTCCCATTGTCTTTCTTTCTTTCTTTCTTTCTTTCTTTCTTTCTTTCTTTCTTTCTTTCTTTCTTTCTTTCTTTCTTTCTTTCTTTCTTTCTTTCTTTTCTTTCTTTCTTTCTTTCTTTTTTTTTTTGAAATGGAGTCTTGCTCTGTTGCCCAGGCTGGAGTGCAGTGGCAAGATCTCTGCTCAGTGCAACATCTGCTTCCTGTGTTCAAGCAATTCTCTTGCCTCAGCCTCCTAAGTAGGTGGGACTACAGGTGCGTGCCACCACACCTGGCTAATTTTTTGTATTTTTACTAGCAATGGGGTTTCACCGTGTTAGCCAAGATGGTCTCAATCTCCTGACCTCATGATCCACCCTCCTCAGCCTCCCAAAGTGCTGGGATTACACGTGTGAGGCACTGTGCACAGCCCTTCTGTTGCATTTTAAAGCATTTTCATAGTATGTGGTTTTGCCCAATAAGGCATTCTCATAGCAAAAAACAAACAAACAAACAAAAATGGGACACATATTTGTTGCTACATGGGTATTTCCAGTACAAAGGAAATATTCATGTAGCTTAGGACAAGAATGTGTCCTAATTGTTTCTATACAGCAATTGGTATGAAAAAGTGAAAAATGAATAAATGTAAGAAATAAACTCCTAAGACATAGTTCTTTAAAGTCCATGACTAAAATGGATTCATTAAGCATGATTCATTCAGTCCATCACAAATATTTATTAAACACCTGCTGTGTGCTCCACGTGTTCTGGGTGCTGGGGATACATCAGGGAACCAGACAGTCCACAGCTTCTGCTCTCATGGAGCTGAACTGCTATTGACTCGAGAGGATATTCTCAGAAATAATTCTGAAATTCTTTGAAGTTCTAAATAACGTACATGAGGTTAGAAGCGGATCAGTTTTTATAGAGACCTTCATCTATGTTTTTGCTCGAGAAAGCCCTTTGAAAAATACAATGATTTTAAGACAAGTGGTAAGGATGCATACTATTTTATTCTCAACAAAAAACACTAATTAAAATCCTCAATTAAAATGACATGGATCTCAAAATATATATGATGTCATCCATACCAACAGGATTTATTATCAAACTATCAAGCAGCTATCTTTATTTCTTACCTTGTTCTCAGATAAATCATGAAGATTTAGTCATGAGGGTCTGTAAAATGATACCAAAACCTTCTGTGGAATGAACTTTAAATCTGCTAAATAAATATTCAATAAACAAAGTCCACTTCAATGATTATGTACAGACTTAGGCCTGGCAGGACCACGGAAGATGGTGGCTCACTGGATGCACCTAAAAGGGGCCTACTTTCAGCTTTCTGCAAGTTTCAAATAGGAAGTTGCTTCTTTCTTTTTAGCCATTATGGTGGCTCCTTTTGTTCAGTCCCACGGCCTGTAGCCAGGAAGGAGAACACTCCCACCTCCCTCTATCTGTTCCGTTTATCACCTTGCCTGTCCTTCCCAGAAGCAAATGTGTACTCAGTAACCAGAAAGGTTTAGCGTTCTTTTCCCAGGGGTGCAAGCTTGGTTCTGAAGCCTTCTTGAATCAGTGAGGGAGATCAGCTTTGTTTTTCATTACCCATCCATATGGCTTCTTCCATCCACAGAAAACGCAAGGTCTCTGGAGGGTCTTGCTTCCTAAGGCTTTACCTCCCTAAGTCCCCTCTCTCTTACACTTTCTCTCTCTGATGTACCTGAATGCCCAAATCTGCTAGTTCTCAGGAAATGACACCTCTCTGAGAAGAAGTGATGAAGCTGCACCCGCTGGCTCCTTCTTGAGTCCTGAGAGTCTTGCAGTCTGCATTACCTGCTTAACAAGAGGTTTGCTTCTCCCCGTTTTTGGCTGACTCTGACCTCAAGGATCAACATTTGTAGTATTTAATCAGATAATACACACAATAAAGTAGAAAATCACATATAAAAATAGAAGGAAAAAGATTTAACACAATTTTTCAATCCCAAATATATGAATACATATGCATATACATACATGTATACACACATATATACATATATACACACACACATATATATATACTCATGAACTTTTACTTTAAGTTCAGGGGTACATGTGAAGGTTACATAGGTAAATGTGTGTCATGGGGGTTTGTTGCCGAGACTGTTTATCACCCAGGTATTAAGCCAAGTACCCATTAGTTATTTTTCCTGATCCTCTCCCTCCTCCCACCCTCCACCCTCTGATAGGTCCCAGTGTCTGTTGTTCCCCTCTATGTGTCCATGTGTTCTCATTATTTAGTACCCACTTATAAGTGAGAACGTGTGGTATCTGGTTTTCTGTTCCTGCATTAGTCTGCTAAGGATAATGGCCTCCAGCTCCATCCATGTTCCTGAAAAGGAGAGGATCTCATTCTTTTTATGGTTGCCTAGTATTTCATGGTGTATATGTACCACGTTTTCTTTATCCAGTCTACCATTAATGGGCATTTAGGTTGATTCCATGTCTTTGCTATTGTGAATAGTGCTGCAATGAACATATGTGTGTAGATGTCCTTAGAATGATTGTAAAGTGATGCTTCTAGCTTTGATCTTTTTGCTTAGGATTGCCTTGGCTATTCTGGCTCTTTTTCAGGTCCATATGAAGTTTAATAGTTTTTTCTAGTTCCACGAAGAATGTCAATGGTAGTTTAATAGGAATAGTGTTGACTCTATGAATTGCTTTGGGCAGTACAGTCATTTTAATGATATTGATTCTTTCTATCCATGAACATGGAATGTTTTTCCATTTGTTTGTATCATCTCCGAGTTCTCTGAGCAGTTTTGTAGTTCTCCTTGTAGAGATCTTTCATCTCTCACTGGTTAGGGGTATTCCTAGGTATATTGTTTATTTTTGTGGCCACTGTGAATGGGATGGCATTCCTGCTTTGACTCTCAGCTTGACTGGGGTTGGCATATAGGAATATTAGGGATTTCTGCACATTGATTTTGTATCCTGAGACTTTGTTGAAGTTGCTTATCAGCTTAAGGAGCTTTGGGGCGGAGATTATGAGATTTTCAAGATACAGGATAATGTCATCTGCAAAAAGGGATATTTTGACTTCCTCTCTTCCTATTTGGATGCCCTTTATATCTTGCAGAAAATGGGGCAATTTTTTTGATACCAGTAAATAAAAATGAAATGACAGAGAGAAGAAAAAATAATCTGAGTCTTTCTGAATTCCAAAGGAGTGATCTTTATAATAGAAGCATAAAACAGTGTGATAGTCATTAACATTTCAGTTTAAACCAAAAACAAATAAATAAATAAAACAAAACCCACAAAATTAAAAATGAAGTTTCTACTGGGTTCTGTTCAAGGAGGCTGATTAAAGGCAGAAGGGGCTGAGGACTGATGGTGTTAAAACACTCCACAATAACACGGGCCTGAAACAGGTATGAAGGTAACCTTCCGTGTGAGCCACCCCAGAAAGGCAAAGAAAACAGAAATGCTGAGGGAGGAATTACTTAAAGGACAACTACCTAAAGGCATTTTATTTACTGAGCCAAGTTGATGGTTGTATGATCTAAATCAGCAATAAATATTTATAAAAATAATTCCTAGCACAATAAATATTGGTTAGACGAATACATCTGAAATGTCTCCCCACATTTAAAATGTCAAATTTCAGAAAAGCATCATGTGAAAGGGTGGCAAGATGGAGTGGGTGACCAATTCACCCAAATGTGTTCTCTACTAATGAATAAACAAGAGGACAGAAAAGCCAGTGGGTAGGTCAAGAATGAGCAAGCAGCAGAAATAGAAAGAGAGTCATCTATAGCACACACTCACTCCATATTAAGTTTGGAAATATCCTAGAGATTAATATATGAAGTAAACGTATCACAGAGAAAGCATTTCATTTATCCACAATTAAAGTGCAAGTTAAAATAAACATTAGGAAATGTTCTCATCTCAAAGACCTGTAGTCACTAAACAAAAGGAGAGGGAACCTGGGCGTGGAATCTGTTGACAGAAGAGGTAACCATCTAACAACTGAATGAATAATTTGTCCCAGTGCTCACCAGCACAGCCAGAGGGCAGATGACAGACACAAATATAATTTCCCAAGGGAAGAAGGACAAAATTAGGTGAAGGACCAGAACATGAGGTCATGAAATTTAAAGTAACCAAACTTAAGAGCAGAAACAATTCATCCCAAAAGTCAAGATAAGTGAAGCAGGAAATAAAAGAACATGATACATTTTTAAAGAGTAGGTGTGGAGGACCTGTGCCCTCACCATGCCCAAGTGGCTCCTCCTCACCTCCTTCAATCTTTACTCATGGCCAGCCTTCTTGTTAGCCCAGGCGAAATGGCAGACCCTATCCCACTCAGCACTTCTGATCCTCTCTGCACCTGCTATACTCCTCATGTTCACCCTCAGTGCCTACATACTGTGCATGTATGTAGTTCTCTACTAATGATCTCTTTCCTTTACGCCTTTCTCCACCATCTAGAATGCAGGCCCCCCATGTGGGCAAGGATTTCTGTTTGTGTCATTTCTGTTTCTCCAGCACCTGGAATAGGGCTGGCACAGGTACGCAGTCAGTGCTGTGGATTTTCCTGGATGAATGAAGGAGGTTTGCTGGGGTCTCTGGGAAGGAAAACTGACATCAGCCAGCACTCTCCTCCTGTACCCCAGAACCCAGTGGCCATTTGTCAATGTGACAGATATCAATTTCAGGATGGAGGGAGAGTGGAAGAAACGAAAGAAACCAAGACCCTGGAGATACGAACCCTACAGCCCTGCCGATGTCCAGACAGACCTCCTGCTTCTGTGAGCCAGTATATGTCCTACCGTGGAAGCTATTCCGAGCTGGTTTTTCTTTCCTTTCCAACTGAAAGCATTCTCATTGTTAAGCTAAATTTTGAAATGTAAAAAATGGTTTTAGAAAAACACAGGTGGAAGGTGTGCATGAAGAAAAGGGCAAGGAACCAGAAACAAGCAAGAGAAATTAAAGCATTACTTCGTATAAATAGAAAAAAATGCGTAAAACTATTATAGTCCCTACACTCTTATAAATCTAACCAAATGGTTATCGTTATATATACAAGGAACTTAAAAACTCAACAGTACCAAAACATTACTAGATCATAAAGGGTTTAAAGTAGGTGTGACCTTTAAACTTCTAAAATTGGCTAGAAAAAGAAAAAAATAAAAATAAAAATAAAAAGTAAAGTAGGTATGACTGATATGTTTTATAGAAAATCTATAATCAGAAGACAGATAAATCACAACTGTTTTCTCTTTTAAAAAAATTAATTCTATTTTAAGTCCTGGGATACACACGCAGGACATGCAGGTTTGTTACATAGGTAAACATGTGCCATGGTGGTTTGCTGCATCTGTCAAGCCGTCACCAAGGCATTAAGCCCAGCATGCATTAGCTACTTATCCTGATGCTTTCCCTCCCCTCGGCCCCCCACTGACAGGTGCCAGTGTGTGTTGTCCCTCTACTTCCACATGTGTTCATGTATTCTCATCATTCAGTTCCCAATTATAAATAAGAACATGTGGTGTTTGGTTTTCTGTTCCTGTTAGTTTGCTGAAGATAATGGCTTCTGGCTCCATCCATGTCCCTGCAAAGGACATGGTCTCGATTCTTTTCATGGCTGCGCAGTATTCCACGGTACCACATTTTCTTTATCCAGTCTGTCAGTGATAGGCATTTGGGTTAATTCCATGTCTTGGCAATTTTGAACAGTGCTGCAAGGAACATATGCGTTCATGTACCTTTATAACAATGATCTATATTCCTTTGGGTATATACCCAGTAATGGGATTGCTGGGTCAAATGGTAATTCTGGTTCCAGGTCTTTGAAGAATCAGCACGCTGTCTTCCACAGTGGTTGAACTAACTTACATTCCCATCAACAGTATAAAAGCGTGCCTATTTCTCCACAGTCTCACCAGCACCTGTTGTTTATTGACTTTTTACTATTCACCATTCTGACTGGCAGGAGATGGTATCTCATTGTGGTTTTGATTCACACTTCTCTAACGACCAGTGGTGTTGAGCTTTTTTTCATGTTTGTTGGCTGCATGAATGTCTTCAGAACTGTCTGCTTGTGTCCTTTGGCCACTTTTTAATGGGGTTTTTATTCTTGTAAATTTGTCTAAGTTTATTATAGATGCTGGATATTAGACCTTTGTCAGATTGATAGATTGCAAAAAATTTTCTCCCATTCTGCAGGTTGTCTGTTCACTCTGATAATAGTTTCTTTGGTAATAAATCACAACTCTTTTCTATCAGATGATATATTCATAAAAAAGCAGAAACACCTACAGGGCTTCTCAAACTTTAAATGTGCATGAAAGTCAACTGGTGTACTTCTTGGCAACACAGATTCAGAAAACCTGGGGCAAGGCCTGGGATTTAGGATTTTAGCAAAGTCTCAGCGGATGCTGCTGCTGATCCCTGGACCACATTTGCAGCGGAACTAATATGAAGAAAAAACTGTCAAGCAAAATGAGGTAATCTTGAGAAGGGAAGCCAGGTGCTAAGGGGCAAGAAGGAGCAGTATGCCATGGTCCATGATGGCAATGCACCCAGCCCACCCCCATGGTCTTCTTAAGGGACAGACAAGCTCTTGTAAAGCCTCACTTTCTAAACACCAGGTGTGAGTCCTCACAGATACAAAGGGTGCATGTCACCTAGCATCACTGCACAGTGCCCTGACTTACAAAGGACCCTGGCTCCTCTTGCACCCCTGGCTGACATGCAGGCGCCAGTGCAGGGGACTGACTGGAAACATCTTGGTATGAATGCCATGGGGATGTGGGGGCAGAAAGGAAGGTCTCCGTGCAGGCAGTGCCATCTCAGGGTAACCGATTCCAGGAACCAAGCAAGGGGCTGGGTTGTCTTCTTGGGGATCACTCCCCCTCTCACATTTCTGAACTTCATTTTGTGTGATAAGAAATTCCATCCAATACATTTGTTAGCGCATTCTCTTTTTTTTTTTTTTTTCTGAGACAGAGTTTTGCTCTTCTTGCCCAGGCTGGAGTGCAATGGCGTGATCTTGGCTCACTGCAACCTCCATCTCCTGAGTTCAAGTGATTCTCCTGCCTCAGCCTCCTGAGTAGCTGGTATTACAGGAATGTGCCACCACACCTGGCTCTTTTTTTTTTTTCAGTAGAGATGGGGTTTCTCCATGCTAGTCAGGCTGGTCTCGAACTCCTGACCTCGGGTGATTTTGTTTTTTAATATAAACATCGCTGCGGTGTAAGGGCGGGGGTTGCTCTCCCTTCTCGTTTCTGTAGGAGTCTCTTCAGGTTGGCTACCCTCCTTTCTCTCCTCCATTCCTGCAGCCAAGATCAGCTTCCTGGAGAGGGTGCAGGTGTGTGGACTTCAAGAGCAAAGGGAAGAATGATATTGCATTCCCTACAGGGACTGAGCAATATTGACAGGCAAAGCAACCATTGTTAATATTAAACGTGTGGTTGCACTAAGAAGCTTTTTATGCTTAGAACGCAGTTTAAAGAATTAAAGAGGCAGTCTATGCTTTCTGTAGAAAGCAACTGCCCACTGCCATGTACACAAAAGGGACATCCCCTAATGGTGATAAGCGTGTGGATTTCGAGGGATGTCTTCCCCTACGGGACTGTGCATAGCTTTTTGAATGGGAAAAGGCAATGGGCACAACCATGGCACTCAGAGAAGCCACAGGAGTGCACAGGCAGGGGACCTGGTGTGGGCCGGTGGGTACACTGCTGACAAACTGGTGGAGGCTCTGAAGGAGGGTTCCTGATGAGGGCTCAGGTGGCAACTGTGACAACACAGGACTTGCTAAAGACACAAAAACCAGTTCAGTCTGTGAGTCTCCAGTATTTCGGAAAAGAACACAGGTGTACCTCATGTGCTCCAATTTTAAATGCAAGTGATTCAAGAAAATGAAGCTGACACTGACAAAGGTTATGAAGGAAAACCAGGGCCCCACTGCAACCAAACTAATTCCCCAACAAGCGTGAAATCCCATCGTTTAAAAGATTTAGATTTTATTTTTAAGAAAAGTAATGCATGTACATAGTAAGAGAGAGAGTGTGAAAGAAAAGAATATGAGTATAAATTTTTTATGTAATTAAAGCCACTAAGAACAAGGCCGCTGCTGCAGCCAGACCAATGACCCTCTCCTAGGTCTGTGTCATCTCAGTGCTCTCCATCTCCAATGCATTTCAGAATGCAGAGTATAAAGTACATTTTAAAAAATTCTACTTGAATCATAATAAAATTTAAAATCTCAGTGTAGAAAAAATTAACTACATTTTTCTATCACAAAAGTAATGCACGCCCACTGATTTTTCTTTTCTTTTCTTTTTGATACAGAATCTCACTCTGTTGCCCAGGCTAGAGTGCAGTGGCTCGATCTGGCTCACTGCCACCTCTGCCGCCCTGGTTCAAGTGATTCTCCTGCCTCGGCCTCCCAAGTAGCTATTACAGGCACCTGCCACCTCACCTGGCTAATTTTTGTATTTTTAGTAGAGACGGGGTTTCATCATCTTGGCCAGGCTGGTTTTGAACTCTTGACCTTGTGATCCACCTGCCTTAGCCCCCCCAAGTACTGGGATTACAGGTTTGAGCCACCACGCCTGGCCTATGATTTTAAAAAATTCAAACAGAAATAACTCATTTAAAAAAACGGCAGAAGACCTAAACAGGCACCTCACCAAAGAAGATACACAGCTGGCAAATAAGCATATGAAGACATGCTCAACATGTGTCATTACAACAGTAAGGTACCATTAACATACCATCGAAATGGCCAAAATCCAAAACACTAAGGACACCAAATGCTGGCAAGCGTGTGGAGCAGCAGGAACTCTCGTTCACTGCTGGTGGGAATGCAAAATGGCTCAGCCACTCTGTCAGACAGTTTGACAGTTTTTTACAAAACTAAACATATTCTGGCCATAGGATCCAGAAATTGCACTTTTGGGTAGTTATCTAAACGAGTTGAAAATTTACATCCACATAAAAACCTACACTTCAATGTTTATAGCAGCTTTATTCATAACTGCTCAAACTTGAAAGCAAACGTTTTTCATTAGGTAAATAAATAGACACACTGTGGTACATCAAGACAATGGAATATCATCCAGGGCTACAAAGAAATGAGCTAGCCAGTCATGAAAAGACATGAAGGAAACTTAAATGCATATTAATCAGTGAAAAATGCCAATCTGGAAAAGCTACTAACATATGATTTCAACTCTATGACATTCTGTAAAAGGCAAAATTATGGAGACAGTAAAACGATCAGTGGTTGACAGCATTGTGGGAAATGAGGGATGAACAGACAGAGCACAGAGGATGTTTAGGAAAGTACAACTATTCTGTGTGCTATGACAACAGTGGATACATGTTATTACACATTTGTCCAAAGTCACAGGATGTACCACACCAACAGCGAACCCTATACTATGGACGTTGGTTGATAATGATATGTCAGTGCTGGTTCATTGATTATAACAAATGTATGTACCAATCTGGTGCTAGAAGTTCATGACGTGAGAGTCTGTATGATGGTGGTGAAGGGGCTGTGAGAACTCTCTATACTTTCTGCTCAATTTTGCTGTATCTAAAACTACTCTTTAGAAAAAAAATTTATTGGCTGGGTGTGGTGGCTCACACCTGTAATTGCAACACTCTGGGAGGCCAAGGTGGGCGAACTACTTGAGCCCAGCTCAAGACAAGCCTGGGCAACATGGTGAAACCCCATCTCTATAAAAAAATAGAAAAATTAGCCAGGTGTTGTGGCACATGCCTGTAGTCCCAGCTACTTGGGAGGCTGAGGTGGGAGGATCACCCGAGCTCGGGAGGTTGAGGCTCCAGTGAGCCGTGATTGTGCCATTGCACTCTAGCCTGGGCAACAGAGTGAGATGCTGTCTCGAAAAAAAAATTTATTACTTAAAACAAAAAGAATCAAACATAACAGACAGACATAATGCACAAAGTCTGTCACCATCCTCACCTCAAATTCCCAGTCCTGTTTCCCAGAAGCAATATACGGTTAATGAAATCCTATGTAACTTTCTAGAACTTCTATACATATACGAGATAAAAGCTAAATATAATGTTCCCATAGTATCATTTTTCCTTTTCTTTTTAATTAAGGACTCAACTGAGTTTTTTACTGGGCACACGCCCAACCTACCAGCAACATATCTTCCAGGCTCCCTTGCAGCGAAGTAGGGCCATGTGACCAAATTCCTTACCGCGTAACATGAACAGAGGTGATTCCCGTCCCCTAAGAGGAAAGTGCTTCCCCTCCTCCATTGCTCGTTTCCACCACCCTTCCCTGTGGGTGCAATGTGGCTATGGTGCTCTGAGCACAAGGAAGCAAAGTCTATTCTGACCGCGGGTCTGAAACTCTTACATACCATGGAGCCCTCTGACAATCTGGTGATGCTATGTTTCTACATTCATAAAATGTTTCTACATTCGTAAAATAAAACACAAAGGATCACAAATTATATTGAAATATAGTTATCAAAATGTTTTTAAAAATGTGTTACAGTAATGCCTGTGCCTCCTGGTTAATACATTAAATAACAAATTCTGGTTGAGAATAAAATTACTGAAATTTCAAAGTAGGGTAAACATATATGGTATTTTTGAGACATCTGCAACAACAAAAATATGAATGAAAATACCTGTCATTTCTACTGACTACAAAGTCATGGTTTCTGCTAACACTACCAGGCCTGTTGGCTCCAGTCACAATGGAAGGACACGCTAAACTTCACTTGCAGGTAAGTGAAATTAAGATGTAGCTTTTCTTCCCATCCAGATTCACAGACCTCATGCTTTTCTGTGGAATGGGGGGGCAACCAGAGAAGGAAGTTCAGTTCCTGGACAGCTTCATGTTTCGAAAAAGCTGCTGTTCTCCTTAGGCCACACGCTCATGCCTGGACTACTGTGGCATAGAGACAGAACTGGCTCAAGGCAGTTGTGTTTTAGGGGTCACTTGATACAAAAGTTTAGCATTAGTGCTGACTGCTACCTACGAACATTTTTACAACAATCAGATGGGATTACACCGGCCATATCACATAGAGAAACAATACGTGAGGTGGTCATGAGTTGGCTCTGTAAGCTACAGCATAGGTTCCAATTTCATTTCTGCCACTTTCTGCTGTGTGGACTGCGGAGTAGTTACTCAACCTCTCTTGTCTCAGGTTTCTTAGTGAGTGAAATGAGGATAATAACGATACCTAGCTAATTAGGTCACTATCACTATGAGTATTGACACAAGGAAGGTGATGATTAAGAAAGCACCTGGGCCGGGCGCGGTGGCTCACGCCTGTAATCCCAGCACTTTGGGAGGCCGAGGCGGGTGGATCATGAGGTCAAGAGATCAAGACCATCCTGGTCGACATGGTAAAACCCCGTCTCTATTAAAAATACAAAAAATTAGCTGGGCGTGGTGGTACATGCCTGTAATCCCAGCTACTCAGGAGGCTGAGGCAGGAGAATTGCCTGCCTCTCAAAAGCAGAATTTTGAGAGTGAAACTCCATCTCACAATAAAAAAAATAAAAAAGAAAGCACCTGGCACACAATAAACCCTCAATCAATGTTAATTATCATTACTACTAGAACTTGTGCTATTAATTTCTGACTGTTTTTCTCACCATCCTAGACCTCTTTCCACAGAGCATATAGAAATCTGTTTTTTTTCTTCAAATCTTCATCAATTCCCTAATTACGAAGTGAACATCTAGAATGTTTCTCAAAGTTTCACTCAAAAGGTTAACACAGCATTTATAGGGCAAGCTCTCTGACACTCCTCCACCAAACCTTTCATCATAAGATTGTGCATCAACTTTCTTGAGGTCTAATTTACATACAATAAAATGCACTCATTTAAAGTGCATAGTTTGATGAGCCTCATAATACTTTTTAAAAATAAGATAGGCAGAAGTTATTAAATATCTACTGATTTTTGTCCTGTACAAACAGTCTGGCCATGGTCTTTATTAACTTTTCTACTTAGGTATTGAATGATTTTCTTTTTTTTTTTGAGATGGAGTTTCACTCTTGTTACCCAGGCTGGAGTGCAATGGCGCGGTCTCGGCTCACCGCAACCTCTGCCTCCTGGGTTCAGGCAATTCTCCTGCCTCAGCCTCCTGAGTATCTGGGATTACAGGCACCCGCCACCATGCCCAGCTAATTTTTTGTATTTTTAGTAGAGACAGGGTTTCACCATGTTGACCAGGATGGTCTTGATCTCTTGACCTCATGATCCACCTGCCTCAGCCTCCCAAAGCTCTGGGATTACAGGCATGAGCCACCGCGCCTGGCAAGTATTAAGTGATTTTCTTACTGATTTATTAAAGTTATTTATATATTAAATATACCCACCTTTTGTCTGCCATATTTGTTGAAAACATTATTCTGTCAGTTACATTTTAATTAAATCAGGTGGTTGAAAAAACTATGCATAGTATAAGAAACCTTAATTATTCCCTTTCATGCTTTATAAAGAACTTTCCCATTCTGACACATGATAAAGGTCAACCTTCACTCACTTTCCTCATCCAGCATTCCAAATCACTTTCCCAGGAAAGCTTCCTCTGACTGGGCTGACTCTCCCAATGTTCCATGCCCAGCACCACGCGCCCCACACCACACGCCCAGCACCACACACCCCGCACCACACACCCAGCACCACACGCCCCACACCACACGCTCCACACCACACGCCCAGCACTGGTTACTCTCTTTGCAGTTGTCATTTTACAGCACGTGTGCCCACAAGCCTTGAAAAGGCAAGGGCCGTGTCTACATGTTGTTCACCATTGTGTTCCCAGAACTTGCCACAGAACCTATCACTGTAAATATGTTTTCTAATTTTTAGGTTTTCAATATTTACATTTAATTCTTTAATCACCTGAGAATCTATTTTATGACCGAGTATAAACAGTTTCTATCTTCATTTTGTCCCACCATTCACAGAAGAATCTTTCCTTTTCCCACTGTTTTGACACACACTTTGTCATATATGTATTACACACACACACTCACATACAAAGATCAATCTACACAGTTCTTACTATCCTGGGTCTGTGGCAGCTGTTTCTTGGATTATGTTGTTCTGCCTATAAAATCTGTCAACATGGCATTGTTTTGATTATTGTGGAGCTATATTATGTTTTAATATCTGACAGAACAAATCTCTTCTCAAGGGCCATTCTTTCTCTAAATGTGTTAGTTAAAATCACTTAAGCCGGAGAAGATCCAAGATGGCTCTTTAGGAGCAGCTCAGGATTGCAGCTCCCAGTGAAAGCACAGAGGGTGAGTGGATGCCGCATTTCCAGATGGATCTTTATTGCCCACAGACCAGGAGATTCCCAGGCGGAGGAGCCCCACGGGTCACCAGCATGGCTGTTTTGGCCAGTGCGGCTGTTTTGCCGGTGCCCTGGCGCAGCAGCTCTCCATACAAAATACACTGGTCTGGTTGCCCTTTTAAGCTGGCAATTGAAGCTCCAAGAAGGCAGACTCGCCCATTCATCTGATTAAACAGGTCTGAAACAGGGAGCTAGGCCAGAAGCTTTCTGGGCAGCGCCGTGGTTGCAGC
>CAUYOR010107682.1:0-12860 GCA_963573925.1 Callimico goeldii
CCAGGCTGGAGTGCAATGGCACGATCTCGGCTCACTGCAACCTCCGCCTCCTGGGTTCAGGCAATTCTCCTGCCTCAGCCTCCCGAGTAGCTGGGACTACAGGCACGCACCACCGTGCCCAGCTAATTTTTTGTATTTTTAGTAGAGACGGGGTTTCACCATGTTGACCAGGAGGGTCACCCGCCTCGTGATCCACCCGCCTCGGCCTCCCAAAGTGCTGGGATTACAGGTGTGAGCCACCACGCCCGGCCTTTTTTTGAGACGGAGTTTAGCTCTGTTGCCCAGGCTAGACGATTTTGGCTCACTGCAACCTCCATCTCCTGGTTTCAAGTGATTCTCTTGCCTCAGCCTCCTGAGTAGCTGGGATGACAGGTGCATGCCGCCATGCCCGGCTGATTTTTTGTGTTTTTAGTAGAGATGGGGTTTCACCATCTTGGCCAGACTGATTTTGAACTCCCGACCTCAGGTGATCCACCTACCTTGGCTTCCTAAAGTGCTGGGATTACAGGCTTGAGCCACAAAGGCCCAAGCTTCTTTGTAACCTGGTATATTGTGGGTGAGGAGACAGGCCAGGAAATCTTGGAAAGATGCCTCCTCTGACACGGGCCAGAGGGGCACTTGGCAAGGAGGATCTGTGCTAGACTCCCCAGGAGTACAGGGACCACCTGTGCACAGGGCAGTCACTCAGAGCCCTTTTTGATTATTGTCACTATTTATCTTTTTTTTTTTTTTTTTTTAGACAGGGTCTTGCTCTGTCACCCAGGCTGGAGTGCAGTGGTGAGATCATGGCTCACTGCAGCCTCAACCTTCCAGGCTCACATGATCCTGCCACCTCAGCCTTCTGAGTAGCCAGGACTACAGGTGCATGCCACCTCACCTGGCTAATTTTTTGTAGATAGGGGTCTTGCTATGTTGCCTAGGCAGGCCTCCAACTCCTGGGTTCAAGCTGTCCTCCTGCCTCAGCCTCCAAAAGTGCTGGGATTACAGGGTGTGAGCTACTGTGCCTGGCCACTGTGAATCTTTTATTGTTATAGTAGCTTAATGGGAGAAGAAAAAATTGTGGTCAATACATGTATGAAAATTAAGAAGATTGTGTTTTAGATTGATTTGCAGGATCTTTTTTTTTAAGTCCTCCTACCTTTTTTCCCTCAGCATGGTTCTTGAGCATCAATCAATGATTGGTGGTCACTTCTAGCAAGTCTTTTGCATCATTTATTTTGGTTGCTAAGTGAGGAGATGCACCTTTATCTGGGTGATTCAAAACCACCATTCTCCTATGAGCTGCTCTAATCTTAGCCTTGCCAGCAGGTGAGCTTACACATAAAATAACACTAGCTTTTCTCTTACTTATTTTCTGTTCAAATCTTCCTTTGTAATAGGATGAAAGGCTAGCAGTTAAAAGCTTCTCTGCCATTTCTGTGATCCTTGTTCTAGAGGTTTCCAGGACTGCGACACATAGTGACCTGCAAAGGCAAGAGCTGCAGCTGTCACACTTCGTGCCAGTCCCTGCTGGTTGATATCTGCGTCTGGCCGAGGCATTTGGCTAAGGGTAGCAAGTACTCAGTGGGGCGCAGCCCCTTGCGGGCAGGGGCGACTCCACCATGGGCAGCCAAGAGAACCCATTTTTAATTGTATTCAAGTTTCAGGAGGTACCTGTGCTTGTTTGTTACGTGGGTATTACATGCATCATGATGAGGTTTGGGTTTCTAGCATACCCATCACCCACATACTGGACACTGTACCCAGGAGGCAGTTTATCAACTCACAGGCTGGGCTGTGAACTCAAGTCCCTTTCCAGTGTGGTCATAAACAGTAACCACAGTGAAGTGATTCCTGACACGTGATGCCTTTCCGGGTCCACAAACTTTCATCCCTACATGCCCCACCCTGCATGCCGCTTGTCACTCATGCCTGCCACTGCTCAGCCTTCTTCACTGGCTCAGTCTCTGGATTGCCCAGACCTCCTGAGAGGCCCTTGGGAAATGTCTCTTTTGTGTCATGTGTGTGCATGGCAGGGTCTCATTCTATCGCCTATGCTGGAGTGCAGTGGCACAATCTCCACTCACTGCAACCTCTGCCTCTTGGGTTCAAGTGATTCTCCTGCCTCAGCCTCCTGTGAAGCTGGGACTACAAGCTCACACAACCGTACCTGACTAATTTCTGTATTTTTGGTAGAGACGCATTTCACCATGTTGACCAGGCTGCTCTTGAACTCCTAAGACCTCAAGTGAGCCACCCTCCTCAGCCTCCCAAAGTGCTGGGATTACAGGTGTGAGCCACTGCTCCTGGCCAAAAAATGCCTCTTAAACCTGTCCCCCGCTGCCACAGCCAGTTTTCCCACCTCTACGATCACAACTGTTTCCTGGTCTCCCTGCCTCCCTCTCACCCCTTCTCCTAGGTGCCCTTAGAATTTGTCATCTGAGCAGATTCCTCTTCTGCCTAAAACCTTCTCTTTTCTACCTGGGTTCCATCTTGCCTTCTCAACCACATGCCTCTGGCCCTTCTCCTTCCCTCTAGCTAGCCCCACTCCAGCCCCTAAAAACCATCACCTTTCCCCAGAGTGCTGCACTTTGTCGGTCCCTAGGCCTGTGCTGCTGGCCAGATCTGACTGCCTCCCCCAAAGTTCTTCCTCCTGCCTTAGATGGCCCTTCCGGAGGAAAACTCCGGGTGCCCCTCCTGTCTCCCTCCTCAATGAGGCCTCATCCCACCCCTCTCCAGAGCAGTGCTCTCTCTGGGGATGGCATGCCCCCAAATGACAGGTGTCCCTAATGTTTGCAGATGGGGATGGATGAGAGGTAGAAAGCAGCCCTTCGGGGTAGGGATTCCATTATCTTTTCCTTCCAAATTCAGCCCCTGCTGGGACAGGGACTATCTCCGTTGTGGTCCAGGGACAGGTAGTTCTTCACATCCTCTGGGAAGACAGAGTGCCCCAAAGCCCATGATCTCCACTGGGTAGAATTAGGGGTGCAAAGGCTGTGCCACACCAGGCCACCTTTCCTGCTGTGTCTGCTCCCACCCCACCAAGCATAGGGTAGGATGAGGATGCCAGCGGCCCAGCTCTATGCCTTCTTGAGTTGCACCCCGATGACACCAAAGCCTCTTTTCTGTTTATGGCCCCTTATCTGGCTAGCAGGGTTTAATTTTACTCTGGGAAGGTGGGATTTTTGTCCCTATTTACTTATTTTTAATTCATTATCTTTAGGTGGCATCTACAAACCAGTGTCCTCTGGGGGCAACATCTCCCCGTTCTGCTAGAAATTCCAAGATTTGCAGCCACCTCAGCACACCACCTCCACAGCTTTTCTGCCCTCAACGCCCACCCCTCAGTCGGTTGTCCCCTGGGTTGGTCTCTGGGATGGCCAGGTTCCTCCCAGGCCCCACTTTGCTGTTCCTTGGGTGACATCTTGTGGCCAAGGACAGGTACAAACCATTGGCTGAAAAGGAGGAGCGAAGGCAGCCCTCAGCCCTCTCTGGAGGAGCCTTGGGACGCCTGCGAGGATGCCCAGAAGGGCAGGGGGCTCCTGAACAGGGAATCGGCTCTCAGACCCTGAATGGCCTTGCACCAAGCCCTTCACAAGACAGCTGTGGCTGGAGCCCAGAATTCATCCAGGTCCCCGAGGCAGACACACCAGGTTCCTCTCTGCTGCCCACTCCTCATTGTGACAAATAATCATTATTCCCAATATAAAGCTTTTCTCCAGCAGCCCAATGACAAGATTATTATTCCAATCTTACAGATGCAGCAACAGCCCTGAGTACAGCCCGTGACCTGGGCACAGCACACAGGTGCTAACACTAAAAGACCCCACTGGACACTGTCTTGAGAACTGTGGGAGACGCCTGTCCCATTCCCTGGGAAGGTGCTCTGGGGCAGTGCCTGTGTTGTTAGTCATGGGCATGCCTCGAATTCTAAAACCTTCTTCACGGCCGGGCGCATTGACTCACGCCTGTAACCCCAGCACTTCGGGAGGTCAAGGCGGGTGGATCACCTGAGATCAGGAGTTCAAGACCAGCCTGGCCAAACCCCATCTCTACTAAAAATACAAAATTAGCTGGGTGTGGTGGCACATGGCTGTAATCCCAGCTACTTGGGAGGCTGAAGCAGGAGAATTCCTTGATCCTGGGAGGTGGAGGTTGCAGTGAGCCAAGATTGCCATTGCACTCCAGCCTGGGCAACAAAAGTGAAATTCTGTCTCCAAAAAAAAAAAAAAAGCTAGCTGGGTGCCTGTAATCTTAGCTACTTGGGGGTGCTGAGGCAGGGGAATTGCTTGAACCTAGTGGGTGGAGGTTGCAGTGAGTTGAGATCGCGCCACTGCACTCCAGCCTGGGTGACAGCGAGACTAGAGTGCAGACCCCGGGGCTGATGCTTCCCACATGACCTCACAGAGCCTTCACCTGGTAGTGGGCATTGTAAGAGCTGCATTTTACAGATGAGGAAGCCGAGACTCAGACATGTGAAGGGGTTTATTCAAAGCCACACAGAAAATGCATGGCAGAGCCAGGATCCAAATCCAGGTCCAGAGGATGCCCAAATCTGTACTTGTTGCTACTAAGGGAGCCTCTCTGCCCTTCGCAAAACCAGCCTTACAGGGTTGTGGGGGCTTGTGTGAACTGGGGAGCAGAAGGAGTGCTGCAAACTGTAGAGGACGGTGCCCACAGCAGGTCCTTATCATCCTGATCCTGGTGTGCCCTTCCCTGTGCACTCCAGTCCCTCAAGGGCAGGGCCAGACACCCGGGCATCTGTAGTGCCCTCACGAAGCCTGGTGCCCAGCTGACATCAGTAGATCAGATTGCATTTGAGTGTTGAAACAGGGAAGACCCACTTTCACACACACGGCCCAGGAGTGTCAAGGTCATGGCAAGGACAGACGGATAGTCTCCGCCTCCTGATTCAGGAGGAGAAGGGATGGGTGACCCGTGCTTCCTCCTTGCAGAAGTCTGGCACCTGGGCTCGCAGGCAGGGCCCAGAGGGAAGAGGCTTGGCACTGAGGATCCCCCACAGGCCTTGGAGGAAGCAGCAGGGCAGGTGGAATATAAATGTGGCCGCGAAGGCAGAGGAACAGATGAGGGAAAGCCTCCAGGTGACTGGGTGGAGAGGCCCCGCCAGGGCGGATGCCTCCTCTCTGTGCACAGATTGAGCCCATGATGAAGATGAATGGAAACCCCTTTGCTGGAAAACATGCGGGTAATCAAGAAGGCTACCTGGGCCGAGGGGCCCTCCCACCCGCCCGGAGCAGGGGAATATTAGGATTTGGAATTTCAGCAGCAGCCACACAGTTAGCACAGAAACCAGGCAAAACTGATAAGCAGCCCCGATTAGAGGATAAATGGTACAGGGCACCGGGTAGCTTGGCAGGAGTTAGACTCCAACTGCAGCCTCGGGAATCAGGCAGTCGCTTGCACAAAAGAAGGGCAGCCCAGGTTGGTGAAGACCCAGGACTCAGCCTCCCACTCCTCCATGAGATGGCATTAACCAAAGAAGCCTTTCCTGCCGGTGGCTGTGCGAGTCTCTTAAAGGCTGGTTCAGGGAAAGGATGGGAGGTGGTTCTGGGGGTTTCCTAGAGTTTGCCGACAAAAACAAACTGAACTTCCAGCGTTCAGCTCCCGCACTGGGAGGCAGGACTGATGAGGACACTGTGTCTCCATCTTTCCAGACCAAAAACATCCCAGTTTTTCTCAATATGTCCATGACACAGCAATACATGATCATTTGGTCACATGCACAGTGGACCGGGAAGAAAGGTTTGCTGAGCGAATGAATAGTGTTGACAAGATTGCAGGGGGCATGTTTAACTCACTTCAGGTGCTCTGGAAGCATTCGCGTGATGGCTAAGCTAATTACAAATCACGCCTATTTATTCATTAAACAAGGCCTGGGGGAAATTCAAAGAGGCAACACTGCCTTAACTTCATTCAATTTGCAGTCTGTGATTAAACGGAACACAGCTGCAAGACTCCAGAAATGTTGCCAGTTTCTGCCTTTTCCCTGGTTCAGACTGACTGCTTCTCTAGGGGCCACACCTGTCCTTAAGTGGGGTCTTGTCGTCTTTCATCCCCTCAGCAGCTAACTGGCTGCTTGTGACTCTGGGCAAGTTCCTCACCAGCCCGCGTCTCAGTTTCCTCATCTGTAAAGTGGGCTCACCAGCTCCTAGTTGTCAGGATTCCTAAGAGGAACAAGGGACGTGTTGGATGTTCAGTGGTCCTTCTGGACCCCTGACAGTAGCTGCGTGCTGAAGCGTCCTTCTGTGCCTTCCTCCTCGGTCCTTGTACACACACATTGGCTGTCACAAAGATGGAGGCCCCAGGGCTCCCCAGACAGCCCATGACAAGGAAAGCCTGAAGCTGCTGCTCCGTTAGGGGCCCAGCACAAAGCCTGGCAGGCAGGGGCTACTTGCCCAGCTCTGGATCGAACTGGCCTGGTGTCTCCATTCTAGGTTGGGTCCTGAATAATCCCACTATCAAGATAACCCCTCAGTCCTGGGCAAACTGACATAATTGGTCACCTTACCCAAGAGGGAAGGCTAGACTCCCAGGGTCCCCAACAGTCCCAGGCAAACCAGGACCATTGGTCACCCTGCTCTTGGTGCCCTTGAAACTCCTCTTATCGGAGTTCTTAAAAATAGAGCTAACGTTACCTTCAATCCCCGGAAACATCTGGGAGGCCTCAGAGTTATTCATTATCATCAATAAATTGTAAGAGCCAAACAGCCAACATTTGCTTAGCATTTTCCGATTCATGAAGTGCTCTCAGCGTGTGGGATGTTTCGGGTCTTCCTTTCCACGTGTTCAGCACCCACTGCCGGTGTGGGGCGTGGGAGATCAGCAGCTGTGGGAGGAGCAGAGGGCTCTCTGTGAGGCCATGGAAGCTAGCAGCTCTTGGATTCTTCGATCCTCAGCTCAGCACGTAGTTTCTGTCTCTCGAGTCTGTTTCGCTTGTTAGAGGCTCCCATGTCTAGAAAGGATCCCTAGCCAGGAAATAAAACATTAGCTTGAACCCTATGCCATGTCCCTTTTTATAGATCTCAAACAGACAAATGCAGACATTTCACAGGATTCCATCTGATAGAGTGTTGTGGTGATGCTCAGGCCAAGAGGCAACTTTAGGCACCTAATTTCTCTGAGGTTTGGTTTCTCATCTAAAAGACAGGGATATTCATCGTTTCTGCTTCCCCATGTTGCTGATGGAATTGAGATGGTCCTCGGTGGCATTTCAGCAGCAGCTGGCACGTAGTAGGCGCTCTCTCCATTGCAGCATCTGCCGTGGGCTTTGCATCTATGTGAGTCCTTTGTGTTTCTGGGTTGACCAGTCAGTGGCTGACAAACATTTGTTGAATGAAGGAGTGGAAGTAAATGCATTTGTCTCCCTCCCGCTGGTGTTTCCCAAATGACCTTGAACTCAGACAGGGGCTCTTCCTCTGCCCCACTTCCTTTGGAAGCCTCCTGATAAAACACCCATTTCCCATGGCTTCCCATGGCTCCCCATGGGGGGCCTGATGGGTTTGGAGACATGTTTCCAACCCCCCTATGGTTTCTAAAACATACAAATCATTCTGGCTGCACGTCTGTGTTTCATTACTAGGAATGCACATTTGAAAACAACAGAGGGTGAGGTTTAAAAGCAACATGCAATTTTTATTACATATATCTCCAAATCTGCCATTAGGCCCGTCCCCGCGGTGTTATTGACCTTGATTCTTTCTCATTTGCATCCTGCATTTTTCATCCTTTGGAATATGGTGTTTTGGGACTTCTCCATCATTAAGTGGATTTACAGCAATTTCCCTGTGTGTTTTCTCCAAGGGATTCTGTTATGAGATGCACATTAAATCTCCATTAATACCTCATTATCCGACTGATAAGATTACCATGATAATGAGGCAGAAATTCTAATTGTTTCACTTCTTATTGTGCCTTCCATTTAATCCTTTACTCTACCTGGAAGTTGGTCACAAGCTGGGGAGCACCAGACAGAAAAAGACCTGATGGGAGGACCAGAGGCTGGGACCACTGTGACCAGTAGTGACTGGGGAAAGAAAGGAGGTGGAGGGCGTTTAAGTGCATTTCCTGGAAAAAGTTTCAGGGTGGAAAGCCATCTGGAGTGGACCTTGTTGAATTCAGAGAGTGCCTATGCTCCGGTTCAGTACACATTCACACACATGCACACAGACACACAACCACTCACACAGGTGCACACAGACACAACCATTCACCATGTGCACACAGACATGCAACCACTCACACATGTGCACGCAACACACAACCACTCATGCACATGCACACAACACATACAACCACTCACACACATGCACATAGACATGCAACCACTCACACACATGCACATAGACATGTAATCACTCACATAGGTACAGACATACAACCACTCACACATGTGCACATAGATATGCAACCACTCATGTGCATGCAACACATAACCACTCACACAGGTGCACACAGACATGCAACCACTCACACATGTGCACAGACACAACCACTCACACACGTGCATGCAACACATCCACTCACACATGCACGCAACACATACAACCACTCACACATGTGCATACAGACATGCAACCACTCAGGTGCACACACACAACCACTCACACATGTACACACAGACCACTCACACATGTGCCTGCAACACACACAACCACACACACATGCATGTAACAACCACTCACACATGCGCACACAAGATACACATGCATCCAGACTGCAAACTTCAAGCTCAAGAGAGCCCGTATTCTTTTTTCTTTCTTTTTTTTTTTTTTGAGACGGAGTTTTGCTGTTGTTACCCAGACTGGAGTGCAATGGCACAATCTCGGCTCACTGCAACCTCTGCCTCCTGGGTTCAAGCAATTCTCCTGCCTCAGCCTCCCGAGTAGCTGGGACTACAGGCACACACCACCATGCCCAGCTAATTTTTGTATTTTTAGTAGAGACAAGGTTTCACCTTGACCAGGATGGTCTCGATCTCTTGACCTCGTGATCCACCCGCCTTGGCCTCCCAAAGTGCTGGGATTATAGGTGTGAGCCGCCGTGCCCGGCTTCTTTCTTGTTTTCTTTGTAGACAAGGTCCCGCTCTGTTGTCCAGGGTGGAGTATAGTGGCATGATCATGGCTCACTGTAGCCTTGACCTCCTGGACTCAAGCAATCCTTCCTCTCAGCCTCCCAAGTAGCTGGGACCAAAGGCACATGCCACCATATCTGGCTAAATTTTTTGTTTCCTGTTTTTTTGTTTTATAAAGACTGGATCTCACTATGTTGCACAGGCTGGCCTCAAACTCCTGGGCTCAAGCAATCTGCCTGCCTCAGCCTCTCAAAGTGCTGGGGTTACAGGCATGAGCCACTGTGCCCAGCCAAGAGCCCAGACTCTTAATGTCATGCTTTATTTTTCTACTGGCCTGGACCCCCTTCCAGAATGTTCCTAGTTCTGGAAGGCTGCATGAACCTCCCTTCTAGATGGAGAAACTCACTGGACAGTCAAGAGGGTACTGAGTCAACAGACCTTGGGGGGGTCTACCCCCTCCCATAGGGGCCAGAGGAATGAAGATAGCGAGAGAAGAGGCCTCTTCAAGAAGAGCCTTTGCCAGGCACGTGTGTGAGGGGTGGTTCTCACCAGGATGTCACTGGGTCCCCCAGGTGCAGCTCAGGTCCTTCCATCTGTTGGGGAGTGGCGTGGTCCTCAGAGAACGGTCCTGGGAATGACAGGCTCCAGGCTGTCAGGCTCAGAGTGCATGAGCTTTGTGTGTGCCATCAGGAAATTCCCCAGAGTGGGGCGGCTTGAAAGACCTGGGCTTGGTCAGGTGTGGTGGCTCATGCCTGTAATCCCAGCACTTTGGGAGGCCGGGATGGGTGGATCATGAGGTCAGGAGTTCAAGACCAGCCTGACCAACATGGTGAAACCCCATCTCTACTAAAAACACAAAAATTCGCAGGGCGTGGTGGTGCACGCCTATAATCCCAACTATTCAGGAGGCTGAGGCAGGAGAATCACTTGAACCCGGGAGGCGGAGGTTGCGGTGAGATTGTGCCACTGCACTCCAGCCTAGATGGTGACAGAGCAAGACTTCATCTCAAAAAAAAAAAAAAAAAATGGAAAGAAAGACCTGGGCTCCCCTCAGCCTTTATCCTGCCTCTTTCACCTGGAGAACAGCTCCCCAACTCCTGTGGGGTCCCTACCTTTAGGCAGAAGCAGTGGCTTGATCTCAGCTCACTGCAAACTCTGCCTCCCAGGTTCAGGCAATTCTCCTGCCTCAGCCTCCCAAGCAGCTGGGATTACAGGTATCTGCCACCACACCTGGCTATTTTTGTATTTTTAGTAGAGATGGGGTTTCACCATGTTGGCCAGACTGGTCTGGAACTCTTGACCTCATGTGATCCTCCTGCCTCAGCCTCCCAAAGTACTGGGATTACAGTCATGAGCCACCATACCCGGCCATGAAGGAGCATTTTCAAAGCCTCTGCAGGAGTTTGGAAGTACCTAGAGGGATGGTGGCCATCACAGCAGAGGGTCTGTGGCTTGGAGAAACAGTGCATTCTGGGCCCAGTTCCTCAGGCGTCTGGAGACCAGGCCAGCCTGGAAGGCAGGAAGCAGAGTCCACTTGCACAGACTGATGGCAGCACCTCTGCTGCCCAGGAGGAGCTCTGTGCTCCCTGGATGGTGAAAACGTCCTTATGCAAATGCAGTCTCTCCACAGTCATCTTAGGTTTATGGGCAGGGATGCTGGCTTTCCAGTCGCCAACAATGTGCCACAAACCGAGTGACTTCAAACAACAGAAAATTATTATTTCACTGGTCAGGTGCAGTGGCTCACGCCTGTAATCCTAGCACTTTGGGAGGCTGAGGAGGGCAGATCACTTGAGGTCAGTAGTTCAAGACCAACCTAGCCACCATGGCAAAACACTGTCTCTACTAAAAATACAAAAATTAGCTGGGTGTGGTGGCAGGTGACTGTAGTTCCAGCTACTCAAGAGGCTGAGCAGGAGAATTACTTGAACCCAGGAGGTGGAGGATATAGAGAGCCATCATGCCACGGTACTCCAGCCTGGGCAACACAGGGGGGCTCTGTCTCAAAAAAAAGAAAGAAAGAAAAAAAGAGAGAAAGAAAGAAAAAGAAAGAAAGAAGAAAGAAAGCGAAAAGAAAAAAGAAAGAAACTTATTTTTTCATAGTTCAGGGGACTGGAGTCCTAAATCGGGGTGTCAACAGGGCCGTGCTCCCTCTGAGACACTGGGCGGGCCTGTCATGGCCTCTCAGCCTCTGGCGGTGCTCGTCAGCCCTGCGTGCTCCTCAGCCTGCAGCTGCCTCACTCCCGTCTCTGTCTCTCACCACATGGCTGTCTTCTTCGTATGGGTCTCTCTTCCTATAAAGACATCATTCAAACTGGATTATGGTGCACCCGAAAGACCTCATCTTAACTTGATTCCATCTGCAAAGATCCTACTTCCAACTGAAGCCGCATTCCCAGGTATTCACTGCATCATCATAACGATATTTCTCTTTTCTTCTTTATTTATTTGAGACAGTCTTGCTCTGTTGCCCAGGTTGGAGTGCAATGGCGTGATCTCTGCTCACTGCAACCTTGGCCTCCTGGGTTCAAGTGATTCTCCTGCCTCAGCCTCACGAGTAGCTGGGACTACAAGCGCCCAACACCACACCCAGATATTTTCGTGTTTTTAGTAGAGACGAAGTTTCACCATGTTGGCCAGGCTGGTCTCAAAACCTGACCTCAGATGACCCATTGGCCTTGGCCTCCCACAGTGCTGGGATTACAGGTGTGAGTCATCGCACTGGCCATAATGTTTTTGTTTGTTTGTTTGTTTTTAGAGTCTTGCTCTGTCGCCTAGGCTGGAGTGCAGTGGTGACTGCAACTTCGCTCACTGCAACTTCCACCTCCCGTTTCAAGCCGTTCTCCTGCCTCAGCCTCCCAAGTAGCTGGGATTACAGGTGTGCACCACCATGCCAGGCTAATTTTTGTATATTTAGTAGAGACGAGGTTTCACCATGTTGGCCAGGCTGGTCTCGAACTCCTGACCTCAGGTGACTCACTCATCTCGGTCTCCCAAAGTGGTGGGATTAGAGGTGTGATCCACTGCACCCGGTCCTACCCATTTTTAAATTGGGTTGCTTGTTTTTTGTTGTTGAGTTATAGGAGTTCTTTATATATTCTGGATAGTACCCCTTATAAGATATATGATTTGCAAATGTCTTCACCGTTCTGCAAGTTGTCTTTTTATTTATTTGTTTGTTTGAGATGGAGTCTTACTCTGTTGCCCAAACTGGAGTGCAGTGGCATGATCTTAGCTCACTGCAACCTCTGCCTCCAGGGTTCAAGCAATTCTCCTGCCTCAGCCTTCCGAGTAGCCGGCCACCACACCCGGCTAATTTTTGTATTTTTTAGTAGAAACAGGGTTTCACCATATTGGACAGGCTGGTCTCGAACTCCTGACCTCATGATCTGCCCCCCTTGGCCTCCCAAAGTGCTGGGATTACAGGTGTGAGCCACCATGCCCCAGTCTAAGTTTTTTTTTTAGTTTCTGGATAATTTCCTTTTTTTTTTTCCTTTTTGAGACAGAGTCTCACTCTTTTGTGCAGGCTGGAGTGCAGTGGCTTTACCTTGGCTCATTGAAGCCTCTGACTTCTGGGTTCAAGTGATTCTTGTGCCTCAGCCACTGGAGTAGCTGGGATTACAGGCATGTGCCACCATGCCTGGCTAATCTTCTTTCTTTTCTTTTCCCTTCCTTCCTTCCTTCCTTCCTTCCTTCCTTCCTTCCTTCCTTCCTTCCTTCCTTCCTTCCTTCCTTCCTTCCTTCCTTCCTTCCTTCCTTCCTTCCTTCCTTCGTTCAGTCATACTTTATT